>CAWUFW010004638.1:1302500-1497168 GCA_963921515.1 Calotriton arnoldi
CGGTGGGATAGAAGAGGGAAAAGAGGTTTGCATTTATATAGCGCTTGCTACCCCTGATGGGGTTCTGAAGTGATTTTTTGGTGAGTAGCACGCTACTTCGGAACCCATAAGGATTAGTGTTGAATTAGTATAGTGAAATATCAAAGTAATTTGAGTGGTGGATATGTTAGTTAATTATTTGGATTGAGAAGGGTTGGGGAGGGATAGAAAAGGGAAAAAGGTTTGCATTTATATAGCGCTTGTTACCCCTGATGGGGCGTTGAATCGCTTTATTGGCGGGTAGTACGCTACTCCGGAACCCATAAAGGATTAGTGTTGAAAATTAGTATAGTGAAATATGAAAGTAATTTGAGTGGTGGATATGTTATTCAGTTATTTGGATAGAGAAGGGTAGCGGCGGGATAGGAGAGGGAAAAGAGGTTTGCATTTATATATCACTTGCTACCCCTGATGGGGTTTTGAAGTGCCTTTTTGGCGAGTAGCAGGCTACTCCGGAACCCATAAGGATTAGTGTTGAATTAGTATAGTGAAATATGAAAGTAATTTCAGTGGTAAATCTAGCTCCTCCAAAGTCCAGCCCTTTCCCTACTATTGGAATGACTAGAGTAGGAATAGTAAAACTAACTCATCCGAAGTCCAACATTTTCCCTACTGTTGCATAAACTAGAGTGGGAGTAATATATTTAATATTTTTAGACTCCAGTAGTTTTCATAATACTGGTTAAATAGGGTTTATAATAATTGGTTTTTTCTATTTTATACCATTTATTTTTATCTTTAAAGGAATTTAAATATTTATAGTATTTTTAGTAAACGTGTTTTTGGGGATTTAGAATTGTAATATTTTATTTATTGCCTAAATTAATTAATTATATTTTTTGTTATTTTTGTTACATTATTTATATTTTTATGGTTTTATTGTGTATATTTGTGTGGGTGTGTGTATATATATATTCATGGCAGCAATGGTGGCTCACTGAAAAATAAACTAAACTTACACCAAATCTGGGTTCGTCTTCCGTTTGTTCCCGCTGTGAGGAACGTTGAGGCGGAGTGTGGCGAGAGATATATATATATATATATATATATATATATATGTGTATATATATATATATGTATATATATATATATATGTGTGTGTTTTAACAGTAATATATTTAAATTATTTTTAAAAATAATATAAATGTTTTTAATTGTTACTCATTTATATTTTTGTATAAACACATGTGTTTGTGTTTTTATATAAGTATAAATTTATATTTTTTAGTAAATATTAGTGGAATGTTTTTGTTATATTATTTTAAATGTATATATTAAAATATTTAACATTTACTAATTTAAACTATGTGCTAAAAAGTAGATTTTTTTGTATATTTCTGGACGATATTAGTGTCAGCAATATTTTTTCCTCCATATTTCTGTACTTATTAATATAAGTATAGGAGCGCGATATTGTGGTAGATAATATTTTTGACACAATATTTTTGTCAGCCATATTGTTTGCCACAATATTGTGTCAGTGATGCACTGCCATGGCGCACCTTTCCTGTCCCCAGACCTTAGTTTGTGAATGCAGACCACCCATGAGGACCAAACATTGCCAGAGCAAAGAGGTTTTCAAGTGGTTTGCCTCATGGAGTGGATTGTAAATGTTATGAACTACAGTTGGGAAATTAATCTCTATCCTGTATTTAACTGGCAGCAAATAAAAATGCAGGAGTCTGGACTTCAGGTGACCTCTACCTTTAATTTATTGTACCATACTGTCTGCTGCTCTTTTGAGGATTTGAAGTTAGAGGATCTGTTTTGAGCTAATCCGAGTTAAGCCATCATAGAGTACTCTAAACAATCTGAGATTTTCCATCCTTTTTTCATTTGTTTTCCTTTTTTTTTTTTAAGTCATCTGACCATTTGAATGTTTGCAGAGACGGTCATTCCTTGGGTCTTGGCCTCTTTCCGTGAGATGCGGTCCTACCTTGACTCGAGGGGAGTGGTTAAATTGTGAATGAAGCATAAAAAGATACTTTGGCAGCTGTCCCTTCTTGTGTTTGTATAGGACTTGGGGGGGCCAGGTCAAAAACACATTGGGAGAAAGGAAGGACTCAGAAGTAAGTTTCATAATTCATTCTATCAACATGGAGAGGATAGTAAATGGAACTGTTGTGGGTCAAGAAGCAGAAGTCCCAATTAACATCTCATCTTATTCTCCAAAGTTAGGGAGTAGTTACCTTTCCTCTCTGTCTGAAAGAATCAGCAGGTCAGCTTGTATCAGTGGACTGTTCATGAGTGAGAGCTGTTTTTAAGTTTGACACCTAAAACTGTTGTCGCCATCTCTTCTAGCTCCTACGAAGGCTGAGCAGACATGGGTTGCCCATATCAACTGATTTACACATAGTACAGGTTGTGCTCAATCTCTCTCACTACTCGCAGCTTGTACTCCATCTTTGCTTGTCCTTCATCACTCTTTGCTTGTCATATGGATCTCTCCATTTTTCCTATCTCATGGCTTTGGGTCTTTATCTGTTCATCATCTGTCGCAATCATAATATTTCATCTCTCTGTCCTTCTTATTTTTTTTTCCCACTGTACATGAACCACTTGTCATTCTCTACCATTCTTTTTCTCTGTGCTTATGTATCTCCTCTACCTGTATTGCTTGTTTCTTTTCTTCATCCTCCTACTGCTGTTCCTCTCCCCTTCTACCATAGCTTGCTCTTTCTTGTTCATTCAACACTTTGCTTTCCTATTGTACTTGCTTTACTTTTGCTTTAATTGTCGCTGCCATTCTTCTCACAGTTAGTCCTCTTTAGTTAATTTTCTACCTCCCCTCTTGTCTCCTGTCTCTTCACTATGCACTTTCTGTGCTTGTCTTCTTTCTGATTTCCTTCTTCCTTGTTCCTTGTGTACTTCCTTCATTGCTTCTTCTGGGCTTTCTTCCTTGCTCCTTTCCCTTATTGCTTAATTTCTCTGATCCCTTCCTTCCATCATTTTCTTCCTTCCGCCCTCTGCTTCCTTGTGTTCTCTTCTTCCTTTCTGTGCTTTCGAAGGGTGTCTGTAAAAACACAAGTGATTGGTAGTTGTCTGAATAGTCAGAGGAATGTTCTGAGAGTGGTTGGCAGCTTGCACCTATAAGGAGCATCATCCAGATTGATTTTACTCATCTTACTTTTGGATTCGTAAAGCGCTCTGTTACCCAAGGAAATTGGTGTCCTGGCTCTAGGAGCTGAAAACGTGCTAAGGAACATAGTGATGGGTTAGTTTCTGCAGACTGCTCAGACCGTGGACAAAAAAAGAGCTCTGGCAGAGACAAAGAGCATTAAAGATTGCGTGTCTTGCCAAAGGAAGCCAGTGAAGGGAACAGATATGGTGAGAAACGTAATGGCAGACCCAAGATAAGTCAGGCAGCTGAATTGTGCACCATATGTAGCTGATGCTGTAAATATGAAGCAAGATAAAAGAAGGAAAAGTTTCCCTCATGAGGGATCACTGGTGCAGAAGAAAGTGAGGTAAAACTGCCTAAGGAGGTACCATCTAAACTCCTTTATTGTTGGTCAACCTTCGCCTTCCCTCTCTGCTCATCTTCCCTCATTCTGATTGCCTCTGCCCCCACCTGTACTCCCCTCCCTCTCTCTGTTGGTCTTCGCTCTGTCTGCTAGCCCTTCCTCTCTGCTTGCCTCATGTGTATTCTCTCTGTCTTGCTCCTCTTTGCCTGTCCTTCCTTTCAGTGTCCGTCCTCTCTTTCTCTGCCTGGCCTTCGTCTCTCTGCTTGCTCCCTTCCCTTGCCCCAGCTCCCACCGCCCTGCATTCTCCCTGCTGAAGCCCTGTGCAAACAAGGTGCCTCCAGCTGTCCCTGCACTTTCTAACCTCGCACTGAGCAGATAAGCACGGAATTCTCAAAAACAGAAGCCGGAAGCGGTTACTTCACAGACCTTTTTCGATATTTTGTAGTTTTCGGAATCCACACTGGAGGTCCACGTGCTTTTTTGTATACGGAGTTTTATATAGCGCGAACTTGACCCGAAGGTATCGGAGCGCTTTACGTAGCACCAGTTGCGTTACATGAGGACACATTCATTTTTGTTAGGCACGGGGAGATTAAGTGATTTGCCCAGAATCACAGGATGTTCAGCGTCACTCGAACCCAGTTCCCCAGATTCGAGGTCGACCGCCCTAGCCGTTAGGCCAACTCCTCTCCACTTGCCTGGCCTCACCTCTCCGAGCTACCCTTTTCTAATGGAAGCTGTAATTTCTTCGTTTTTTTATCACCACACTTGCGCCTTCGAAAAATGTGTGTCTGAACGATGGCGGCGATAAAGGCGTGCACTAGGGTGCGTTGTTTCCAGGCCGCTCATTACTGTCTCCTTAGCGCCCTTGCTGCTACTACTGTTGTCGCCGGAATGTTCATACAGACCTTATGTCGATGCTATAAGTGGCTTCTAAATTACGGGCAGAGACACGCTGCTTCCTTAACTTCCTGCCTTTTGTGCCCAGTCTGAGACAAGGCAAGGAAGGCGTTGTCTAACCGAGGCAAGATGGCGACGGGGTGAGGAGAGTTCTCAAGCCAGCCCTGTATGCCCCCACCACACTGGGCACTTTAGGGGAGAGGATGTGGCCTAACTGCTAGAGCTGCCGACTTGGGAGCCGGTGAATCAGGTTTGAGTCTCCGCGTCGCCTCAATACAACATCCTGTGATTCTGGGCAAATCACTTAATCTCCCCGTGCCTACCAAAAAAATGAACGTGTCCTTCTGTAACATAACGGGTGCTCATGTAAAGAGCTCCAATACCTTTGACTCAAATTCGCGCTATATAAAACGAAAGAAGAAAAAAAAAAGAACGCAGGCGGAGAGTGAGTGGTAAGGTGCTTTACATGGATACTGGAGGAACATTCTTGTAACCAGAGCATCCCTGTGAAAACAAAGTCCTGAACAAGGCCTCCCTGACACTCCAAGGTGTCCTGTAATGTGCCAGAAATGCATAGACACCAATCAGGTTGGTCGTCTGGCAAAAACGGGGCATAGTACAAGATTCTGAGCCTGGCATATATGGTAGTGCCCCTATACCCATCCCAGCTAGTCACTCACTACCTACGTTCAGCCAACCTTCACCTTCTTACAGTACCAACACATCTGTGCACCCCTCAAAGAGACACACCCTTTGAACTACATGGTACTCCTTCAAATGCCCTGTGCTCCCTTAAAAGCTCAGAGTCCATGTCCCTGAGTTTAATAGCAATCGCAAACCCTACTTAATTAATCTTAAAAGGCCATGCCTTTGAAAACCTCATCCCACTCCACCTGCCCCACCACTGCGGAACAGGTAAACATGTGGATACTGTAGATATTGGGTGCCTCCCAGCAGTGACTTATAATATCTGCATCCGTCTTACCACTTGAATCTTAATATACCGCTAACCTATCTATTAGCGATCAGCCCAACATGATAATGCTACTGTGTGCAGGATGGCACCGTGTGCAACTCTTCTTTAAGAAGGGCTGCTTGTGCCCCAATAAATACAAGTATGAAGTATAGATGTAGGAGAGAGGCGTATCGAGCACTGTCCTCCATGGCCACAGAAACATCAGATGCTCTGGATTATCGGAGATCGTAAATGGTTTTTGTCCAGAGTCATTGTATACAAGTTTATGTAACACAGATATCCTGAAGACAGCGGCTGGACACGTTTAACCTACAGTCAGCGATTGTCCAGGACAAGATGGTAACTCAATATATCATTTTATTTGATGTATTTGTAGAGAATAGAGCTAGCCTCGAAGGCAAAGGAGCACTGTACATTGAACTCAAGCAATGCAATAAGGATTCAAAGGAGGTTGGGTTCAGCATATAGAAATCAAATATCATTTATAGGATCGTTGGATGACATAGGGGTACACTGTATGGGCTCTATTCAGCGTCTTTCTATATTTCCGTAAGAGTGTGAGTTGAGTTCCTCCGTTTGGGAAAAGGATGTGCACTCAACAAGCCTTGTGTGGCAGGAGATTTAAGAAACATGTCAAAAGAAGTGTTTTAAATTGTTGTCCGAAGTTGCTAGTGGAGGGATCTAGCTCAATGGGCGAGTGCATTGTCTGGTGTAAAATTGCCAAATGCTTATTTATGGATCTTCTCTTACTGACAGAGTGGCTTCCAGTCTGGCAAGGGATTGGTGCAGAGTTGAGCTGCAAAAGTTGCCAGATATCTATAGATTTGTTTCTGGACTTTCAGGTTCTATGACCCGGTACATGCCACCCGACATTCTGGAAACCAATTTCTTGGCTACTGGGTGTCTTATACTGTCATAATGGAAATAAGCGTCACAAACACCTACTAAATGATTTGAAATAATATATGGTGACAAGCCAAGCCGATCTCGCATAAATACATGCTGGCCAGCCATGTACAAAGAAAGGTGACATGAACATTTCACCTGGAGACGGTATCTCGTGACCTCGGCAATAGTTTTATATGTCGCAGACAAGTGGGGCATTCAAGTCTGTTTCGGGCTGAATTCTAACTTCCAGGGTAGGTCTTATTCCAAAAGGTAAAAATATTGTCCTCTGGGATTGTTTTAATATATTGTTTCATTCGCACCTTCTTTCATATGCCAAGCTCTGACTCCACAAACACACTCACCATTCATAAAGGTCACCGCTCAACTGGTGGCTACAATGTATTGGCACAAACACCTATTGTTCATAAGGCAATGATTGTAATTTATTAAAACCATTTATTATTTTATACAAAATTAAAAAAATTTTTTAGTTACAAGTTAAAACCATTTTTGTCCATACCATCATCATGAAAAATATGAAACAATACTAAAAACAATTAATCACATTCACAATACTACAAAAAATCATAACACGAGAGTTAAAAACAGACATTAATCTTTGTCATAAATCGCCATAATCCACGGTTAAATTTATGTACAAACACCCTGGTGCCTTGTGTATAATCAATATCTAGGGTGATGTTCGTATAGATGGATTTATGGCAACAGAAAAGGCGTCGACGCGTTTCGAAGGCTTTATCTCATTCCACCTTCTTTATCAAGACCGTTATATTATGTACTCCCGTCCTTTAAAAATTAAATGGGCAGGTGAACGATGTTTCACTCTGTAATGTACTTAATAAAAATTGTTATGCTCTTCCATCCATCTATAAGGCTTGGTAATTCTTTAATTGGTATGAATCTCCTAGATGAGCCCACTAAGGCGCGCTGTGCCAGTCCCCCGTTTTATAATTCCATCACACGCATCTGGCTTGTTTTGAGCTCGTTAAAATCAATAATGAAGTATACCGGCTTGTATTTCAAATGTGCGCTTATTATTTCAAGCTCGTAACAAGGAATGCTTATCCTTTAGAAGTCTGTTCCTCATGCAACTTTCGTCTGTTCCTTTTCACCTCAGAGCATATTATACCTTGCTCTTGTCGAGTAACCAAACTGGCGGCCCCTACTTCCGTCCGAGTTGTTTGTAACTCATACTGCACTCATAGGTGCCCATCCCCTGCTTTCCATATTCCTCTCTCCGAAACAACCTTTTCTTCATATAAAAGGCTGATACCAGCTCTCGGGAGACCATGCTCAAAGGATTTGTACTGATACAGCGGATATTGTTCCGCCTGTAGCCAGTGCCCTGAAGTCACCGTAAGGTGACATGCTAGCATTTCACAAAACTCCTGTACTAAATAAATAATAAATACTTAAGCTATCTACCAGATATTCTACAGCTTAAGCGCTTGAATTTTGAATGCCTCATATGTGACACAGTCTACGAGATGCTCTCAGCTTTTTATCCCAATATTTGGTTACCTATGTTGCCACAATCCACCAGGTATTATGCGGTTTTGACTCTGACATGTGTTTGCCTTATGCTGCCACTTGATGCCAGGGTATCCAGCCCACCCACCATTAATCGTTTTGGTCCTTAAGCTGTCCTATGCAGCTTTGACTCTGTTACTTAGTTCCTTATGCTGCCATATGCTACCAGGTGTTGTGCAGCCTTTGTCTCTTGGATTTGGGCGCGGCCAGGTTTTTGGCAACCCCATCTCTGAGCTATTGGGTGTCTTACATTGTCAGATGCTGCTTGTTATTCTGCCCCTTTGCTACGTAGGCCTTCAGTATCTCATCTACTGTCATCTACTGACTCTTCTCCAATACTATAGGCTTTTGGTTGGGATAAGCAACTGAGTTGTGATACTCACTGACCTTGGATTTTTTTCAGGTCTAGTATTAAACAGGCAACGTTGAACCAGTTAGAAGGCAAGCCCCTTGGTTTTCTCAAGAGCTTCAATGCAAGGTCCTTGTGAGGGTGGGAGGAGTTCTGCTCTAGACATCACTGAATAGTTGTAGTGTGAAGGAAAGTGAGCTGCCATATTGAGATGTTGTTGCATACACTCAGGTGCAGCAGTATTGAACGCTTTTTGCTGGAAGAAGAGAGGGAACTGGAGGCAGATTGCGCCTTCCCACTAACTTTATCACAAGCAAACAAGACCTGATACCTGCACAATTTGGTTAATGATCCCGGAGATAAACATTATTCCGATAATTCTAAGGCCAGCTGGCTGGCGGGAGCCAATGGGATGCCGTTTTGCCCGGAGGCCGATGGGAAGATTAGATAGGGGGGTGATTGCATGAGCAGGCTGTGGGGCTGTGAAGCGCCTGTGCCATTGATACACAGATAGGCCACGGACTTTGCTACCTCTGATAATCAGCATAGATTGGCCTTCAACTATTAGCCGCCTGTGCTGCTGTTAATAATAGATGGGTGCGGCGAGGAGGGGCAGTGGGGGACTAAATGTTTCTTTAACCATATTGACCTGCAAGGTTTTTAGACTCATGCACATTCGGCTACCGATTTTGTAACAAATTTTCAGGGTAATCCTTCATATCATTTATAGCAATAACTATAAATAATGCAGTCCACCTTTTGCACTACGTCATATTTCCTGAAATAGGATCCTGTTTCACAGGCAGTTGCATATTTTCCAGAGTTTTTGGGGGTGCCTCAAAAGAATGAAGGATAAAACCGGTGTAGGGAGGATCTTAACTCAAGGCCATACACACCAGCTCTGTTACAGCCATGCTCCCCCATTTCTCCTCGAGGCCTAATGAGTATTCCATGTATTTTTTAACAAAACATTACATTTAAGATTGTTGTTTTATTTACTTTGTGCTACACGTGACAAAACGGGAAGCGCCTCTTGCTGCTCTGTTGGAGGGTACTTATCTGCTCGTCTAGTGCCCTTTGAGTTCTGCTTCTCTCCTATAGGATAAGCTTTGATTTTTAGAAAGGATGGTGCTGATACAGAAATTCATTTTAACCATCTGTATCCTCCAGGCTTTAAATGGTCTTTCTGATGGATACTTCTACTTGCAGATTCTTCACCCGTAGAACATTCCCAGGCATCAGACTGGATTCAGAAACTTCAAAGCTTCCAGGTCGCCAGCAGAGGCCACTGGACTCAGTCTGAACCAAAAGGGATGTCCGATGATGCCACCAAGCCCACATAGCGCATGTCCTGGCATACTGATGTCCGATCCCTTTTTTCCACGCTTTCAACGTGGATCCTGAGCCTCTCTTCTGATGAAAATTCTTCCTCACAAATTCTACATAATACACACAGTACCTTTTTTTAAATGATGTCTCCCCTGAAAAAATCAGGGTTTAAGCCTTGCAAGGACTGTGAAGGACAAATGTCCATCACAGATTCCCATGCAATTTGTCTATGGTGTCTAGGCTTCAACCACAACACTAAATTGTGCTGTTCATGCCTCAGCATGAATCCCAAGACCATTTAGGAGTGCGAGGCCAAAGTGTTTATGGCTCGGACAAAGGCAGATTGATGACACCGAAACCTGGTCTTACTGCTCCCGGTAAGAAAAAGGACGGGAAGCGACCTAGAGGTGGGTCTCCTCGACATTCTTCCTCTCCAACATGACCCTCATCCTCGGAGCCAGAGCTTATCAGTATTCCTATGGAGGATCCTCTGCACAGCCCTGCTTCCCCTGAGGAACTGGTTCTGGACTAACCTCCAGCCCCGATGCAAGTACCTCCCTTGATGCCAGCCCCGGCACTTCCCGTATTCCCAGCACCTGGTGCGGATCCTGCAGTATAACTTAACATCATGTAATTCATTTTCATAAAAGCGTAGACGCCGTTCAGCGCTCCTTTGGGCCCAACAAAGCTGCATGCCTCCCCGCTATTCATGACCTTAAAGGCCGTTCCGGCAGATCCAACGCCATACTGCTTTGATGCAGTACTTCGCTTCATGACGCCGCAACTGGCGCAGTGTATGACGCTAATACCACCTCCACCGCTATCTTCTGGATATAGAACCACCTGTTGTGCAGCCCAGCGCTGAACACTAGTTTACTCCTGTCAAGAAGCTCAGAGAATTCTGAAAGAGGTGTATAGAGCACGCTTCCATGAAATCTTCGAAATTGAGTCTGACCAATTGAGCACTTTCCTGACGACAATCCCATTCAAGAACCCCTGGATTTTCAAGGTCTGTCCTCTGCAAGTGGGCTGGACACTTTGCCAGAACTCGCTATGGATTATCTAACAGAGTCACATACACCAGAGGTTGTCTCCCTCTGCAAAGTGATGCTCAAGGCTGCTGAGGTGCTTAACCTGAAATTGCCCACCACAGAGACAAAAGCCAATATCCTCGCTGAGGTTCTACTTCCTCGGTGGTTTCAGCTGAGCCAGTTCTCCTGTTTAGTGATGCCTTGTTGGACCCAGCATTGACAGCATGAGAAAGACCCTCATCCTCGGCAGCAGTGAATCTCCTTGTGGCCCGTCCGTATTTTTTGGCTCCTGGTGATTTAGCTTTCTCGACTTCTCATACATCCCCAGAAAGCCTAGTTCACAGGCCTCTTGTTCAAGAGCACAATCTGGGGGCTCCTTTCAGACGGTCCCTTCTGACAGAGAATTAAAATGGATGGAGGCTTGGAGGAAGAAAGTCTTCTCAGCAGGGAGGATGGCCCTCAAATCCCTTAATGCAAATTGCCTGCTCACTCAATATAACTATGCTTTGTGGGACATGATGCAAATGATGCTCCCTCATTTACTGCCCAACATGAAAGAACACTTCCCAGAAGTCATAGCGGATGGCCAGAATGCTTTGCAGCACATCATAACATTTAGCTTGGATACCGCAGATTTGGTTGCCAGATCAATGAGCATTTACATCTCGATAAGACGACATGCTTGGCTTCGGACGTCAAATTTCTCCTCCAGTGTACAAGCCAATCGCATGGACCTCCCTTTCGACAGCATTCAACTCTTTGGAGATAAAACCGACTCTGCACTGGAGAGGTTTGAGACCTGCAAAGCCACCACAAGATTGTTAGGTTTGCTGCCTCTGCCTGCTAGGGACTATAGAAGCTTTTGTGGCTTTGGAAGAGATTCTCCTTTCATCTCCACCAGTAGCCACCGTCTCTGCTGCAGCGCCAACGGCAGCAGGCCCCACTTGTCAGGCAGTACAGAGACCGTGGCAAGGCAGAAGGTCAAGGACCTACGCTGCAACCCTCCTTTTTCTTCTCATCCTCCCCCCCAGCACCCCAAGGAAAGCAAGCCTAATTCTCTTCCTCAGCCCCATTTGAAGCCTGTGGGAGGAGGTGTCTCTCATTTTCTACAGGCTGGAAGGCCATCAATTCTGACCAATGGGTGTTACAAATTGTATAAAAGGGTTACCGCCACCCTTCTTACAGGTTTTGCCCACAATCTTATCACCCCCTCCCCTGTTTTCCTCCCTTCCCGACCATCTGACCATCTTGCAGCAGGAGGTAGCATCTCTCCTCCTCAAAGGAGCAGTGGAGTTAGTGCCCAAGAAGGAAAAGGGCCAAGGTTGATATGCTTGTTACTTCCTGGTGCCCAAGAAGGACTGCAGTCTCCGTCCTATCCTGGATCTCAGGAACCTGAACTTCTCCCTCAAAAGAGAAAAGTTCAAGATACTGACCTTAGCTCAAGTTCTATTGGCATTGGAACTTGGAGACTGGATGGTGTCTCTAGACTTGCAGGATGTGTACATCAACATTCCTATTTTGCAGTCTTGTTTTGGAAGTACTTATGATTTGTGGTGGGCTCTGTACACTACCTATGTGCAGTACTGCCCTTTGGGCTGACATCGGCACCTCGGTTCTAAACAAAGGTGATGGCAGTGGTGGCGACCCATCTCAGGCGGTCCGGCATCCCCATCTTTCTGTACCTGGATCACTGGCTCCTCAAAGCCAGTTAACCAGAGATAGTTTAGCGCCAACTGCAGTCGACAACATCTCTGCTGTTTGACCTCAGATTTTCGAGCATTGAACCCAAATCTCACCTGTGGCATTTCTAACAAATCCAGTTCATATGGTTGGTATGGCTCACCAACCTTCTTTGATCCTTTCTACCTTCTCAGAGAGTTCAAGATATCCTTGAAATAACCCCCCTCCTTCCAACCAAGCACGACAATTCCAGTCCTGAGAGTACTGATGTTTCTACGTCTGCTAGTTTCCTGCATTTTCCTAGTCATGTGTGCTCTTTAGCACATGAGGGCCCTGCATTGGTGCTTCCACATGTAGTTGCTACAGTATGGGAAGATCTGGCGGATTCCATCCTGATCTCCGCTAGCGCTGCTGCAGAAGTGGCTTGGTGGGGAAACAAGGTGAATCTGACATACAGGATGGCCGTCACTCCTCCGCCAGCTGGCTACGGTTGTAATGATGCCTCCACCCTGGGGTGGGGTGGTTATCTGGAGATCAGCTATCTGCTTAACAAGGACATCCTTATATGCCACCGAGGCAGGGGTCAAAATATATTATCCCAAAAAAATGGAACTCACTTGAATGGGAAACTTCATCTGTACATCAGAAGAGTCCAAAATTAAATTGGTAACGAGATTGTATTTTAACTAAATTGCACCAAAATAACACTCTTAGTTTCTGACACAATTATATTGCATCAATCTATATGCAGTGCAATAAAACACAGTGTGATATATGTGAATAAAGTGCAGATGACACAGTGCTCACATAGTAATCATATTTACAACATATACTTCTTAAGAAACTGTATAAAAACACATTGGTTGTGTAAGTTGGTACAATGAGATAAGGGTAGTTCAAGCGAATCAACAGTTACTTATTAGTTTTTCATCAATGGGGAGGGATTTTCGACGTTTCGAACCCAAATTATTCAAAGGGACTCTTCAGGACGTAGTTGTCCAACTAACACACCTGCACATGTAGGGGACAGAAACCAGAGAGATCCTAATTTCCAGTACCATATCCTATTGTGCACAAGGAAGGTATACCATAGCTGGCAAGTTTACTCACTACCTTGGTGTGGTGTGCGAGTATCCCTTGTGCATAGATTACATCATCCCAAAAATAATTTTTTAACCATTATCCAAAAGGATTCACGAAGCCCTTTGACCAAATCAAATCATCCATAATTATTCTATTTATTCTAAATAATTCAAGTGTGCCGCCACCACCACTGTCTCCAGTATCACTGGCACCCACAGTACACACGATTTGATCTCAATAATCACCACATACCTAACAATCACGGTCTGCACCAACTCTGACAATATAATTACATACCTTTGTGAAACCTATCACAAAGTGTGACTAAGTAAGTAAATAGAGGCCATAATCTGAAATCAATCTTACTATTTGTGCCATCACCACGAGAATGCCCGACACACATGAACATGCATACACCGTGTCCATAATTAGTGTGTCGCAACAAAACTCTGCTTACTGTTCTACAGAGCCATCCAAAATTCTCCATACATTATAAACACTTATAGTATCAATGGCCACGGTGTCAAAATGGCCTGTAATGTAACTTCGGGTCCAATACTGGGCAAAAGATAAGAAAAACACAATTCAAACATATACAAGCCAGTAAAGTCCAAATGGAGAACGCAGGCTACTATCAGCAAATCTATCCACTTACCACTTAGTAGGAGAACCATTTATCGCTTCACCTGTCTCAAGGTCTCCACGCTATGGAGAAAGACGCAGCAGACACTCTCCATTTATCTAACCTGCTATCCCGCGGTACACTATACCGCTAACCGCGTGTTCGCCATTTTAGAGAGAGGCAACCTATGAATGTGCCTTGTTTGTGTGAGCGGCTATGGAAATATCAACTATGGTCGATGGCATAGTAAGGAAGCATACTAAATCATATTGTCATTGACTTCCATAACTGTACCTGTGAACTGTTCTGTAGTGGTTGTTCTCGTGCTCGACCAGCCTACTACGTGAAGCTCCAGAATTTACTCATACTATCCAAAAACGAATCAAAAATGCCACACTTGTCATACCCCTGTACCTAAAATTATAAATATATGTGTACTTGTGTATATGTTATAAAAAATACTTCCTGACATAAATTCCCTCCCAACATGATGCACGTCACTATCGTGTTCTGGTTACTGTAATCCATTCTATGAACAACGTCTCACATTCTCAGATGCAACTGCTACGATTGTACTGCGGAGGCAAAGAATGTCGAGTTAGAAGAATATTGTGGACAAAATGTCAAAGACCAAACTATCAAAAGGTAAGTGCATGTAAAGGAAGTATAGATTTATTATTTCTAACTACACATCTGCGTACCTTAAAGCGATATGTATATACTCAAGGTCCTTATATATAGAGTTAGGTATAGAAAATCTATACTTAATTCCTTTCAATACTTTGTTCTCGATATTTGTATATCTCGATATTCTATCTTTGATATTCACGAGGCATACCTACTGCTATAATAATTGGCGTAACGAAACTTGAGGGCCCCCCTGCAAAGTACATGGAGGGGTCCCCCTCCGGAGCTCTCAGGCCAGGGTACTGTGATGAGGGGGCCCCCTGGTGCTTGGGCCCCCCATAACTGTGGGGGCCTTTGTTACGTCACTGGTTCACTGTATCCTCCTGCTCCTTGGAGCTAGGTCCGTTGTACATCTGTGCTATGGTTGATAAAAACAGCAAGATTGCGCTTGCGTTATTTTTTAAGCATGCGCATGCGGGTGACTTGTGCGTGCCCACAAAATAATGTAGCTGCATCTTTGCGCCTCTTTTTTTTCCACAGCATCAGCAAATAGCATTGGAAAAGCCAAAAGGTCCTAAAGGGGAGACTTACTAGCTTTTCCAATGCTTGCTTTGATTGTTATTTTCAAATCGAGTAGGGTGGCGGGTGGGACTGTAACTAACTGTGTCGAGCAAAAAGGACAAATATTCAGTTCAAGGGTTTTATTGTGAACCTTTGTAAACTTTGGAATATTTGCTTATCGGAGAAGAGTCTTAAAATAATCTTTGTTAGTTCATCAAGTGGCATATTGAATGTTAAAATGACAAGTTTGTGCATTTGAGTCCATTTTCTGATTCGCACCTGACCTGTTGCACTGTAGATAGTTGGACTAGAAAAACCTACATTTTGTGGTAGAGTTGGGTCTCTAGACGCATCCACGCTGCTCGTTTCGCTGACCACGCTGGCAGTACTGTCCTTGTGGGGTACCCAGCGTTAGCCTTGGTCAGTTGTTAGGGCTGCTCCCCTGTTCCTCTAACAGTTCTGATACTGATTTTGCGATGGTTTCCAGCTATGTGACTTTGTTCAAGCAGGGCTGGGAGTGGTTGCATATCAGATTAGCACTCATTGAAGGAATCTCAAATATACTTTCCTTCACAGCCCTGCAGGGGGTCTTTAGTGATCTCTTTATCCGAGTTGCTGCTGTCTGTGCTTTACATTGTGTGCAACTTTGTCAATGTCCATTTTTTCTGTATAGCACTTAACTTTCTGTTAACCTGTCTCTTAGCATTCTTAATTTTGTAGGCATCTGAGGTGCAGGACGATAATGCAATTTATTGGGATTGTGTCTAATATTTCCTAACATTCAATGCTCCCTTGGGTGGGTAGTGGATTCCCAACCCAGTGGTGAAGCCATGGTGGAGAGAGATGACCTGTACTTCTCACTCTACCCATACAGGTGGACTCTTTCCTGCCATCCTGTTTTTTTCCATCCAGGAGAACATCGGGCCACACGAGGGGAATGTCTCTCTGAGTCATGGGAGGCTGCGGGATGTCCTCCCGTGGAAAGAGGCTCGTTGCTGGCGTTGGGTGTTGATTTATTTGTATAGCGATGCTCCTATCCAAGTAAGACCGTGCCTGTCTATTACCATAGATGGTCCAGGTCTACTGCTGGTGGGAAAGTTACTGACCTTTACTGTAACATTGTTTCTTAATTGGGCAGTAGTTCCTGAATGGTGAGCTAAGGGGAAGTTACGGCCCCTTTTACATAATATGGTGCACAGTGGTGAGGAAGCTGCCATTGGACTTCTAATGGACTAACAATTGATGGTTTCCCTATAAGCAGGCATCTCCATGCGCTCTTCTGTGGTCCCGCCGTCCGTTCCCTGTAGCTTGCATATCCATGCACCAGTTTGTTCTGTTTTCCTTCTATCTCCTTGAAGACCCTTCTTTATTCTGTTTCTCCGCTTAGAGAGCTTAATCTATTATCGGGCAAGTCGCGAACTAGCATGAGTGAATTGCACACTGATGAATTGCAACCTGACCAGCATTTTGCGATGCATCCGATGCATTAAATCGTAGCATGGAAAAATGGATACATGGATATTTGCAGCAGGTCACAAAATGTCCTGCCTCATGAATATTAATGAGCAGGAGGAAATTTGCAGCATCCTGTGATTGCCAGTAAATGCAGAAAAGAAGTACTGTTAGGGGCATCAAACCTCCATGCTACAGTCGCATCACTTTATTGTAAAGTTTTTTTTTTTTTTTTTTTTAAGTTTCTTATGTCGCAAATGCCATTTTGTGAATTGGAAAACCGTATCGGACTCCCAAAAAGGCTTTTGTACATTGCACAAAGATCCTTTGCAGTCTCAAACACTGATGTGTTAGACAATGTTATACCTTTGAACATAAAGCTCCCGGTGCCCTATAGAAAGAATCTCCGTGCACCCTCCCGTTCCAAGTTCCCTGTAACCCATATCTTCATGCACCGCTCACGACCAGCAAAGGAAGCAAGATAGAATGTGAGTGCTACGCGTCTCGAGATGAAGGCGAGACGTCACACGTCTCGGAGGGCTGCGCGCGCCCGGTGACCATGCTTGCATTGAATCTTATCCAAGCATTGTCAACACGGTTTAGCGCAGTCATGTTTGAACGCAGATTCTTCCAAATAAAACCTGTAAGGCTTTAGCTTGTTAATGATTTCCTTCTCACAAGAGACTGTGTACATAGTGGGTCATTACCGTCCCTGGCCCCTGCTCTCCGTAGGCCATGGAGGCCGAGGCAAGGCCCTTTCTCGCTTAGGGACCTCACAGCGTCTGTCGCCTTATAGGACGCTTTCGTCTAAGACACTGACTTAGGAAAAGCCAGTAACCAACTAGCCTGTTGGGAAACGTGGAAATTGTGTGACAGACTACTGCCTCGGAAAGTACACCAGGGCTGGGGTCGAGACAGTCATTTTTAGGTCTCGCCTAGCGACGCAGCGCATGCGCTGCTCGCCTTGGCGAGATCTATTGTTGTCGGTTTTTCGTCGGAAGGGGGACAGCCCATGTGCACGTGCTGCTTTCATTTTGCTTCGGCGTGCCTGCCCGGACACAGCATGTGAACGCGCCTGGACATGGACACAGCATGTGAACGCGCCTGGACAGGACATATGCACTCGCTGCTTTGCTTTCATTTTGCAAAGTTCCCCTGGCGTTTCCTGAAATGACAGCGTCTGAGCAGAACGCGCGCACGGCGCGCTTTCAGTTTCTTTGCTCCCCTCTCTTTCTCTCAATTCTGTGTCGATGTTTATCTTACTCATACCCACTCGATCTGCCTCTCTCTTTGTTTCCCTTTCTAACTGTTTCCCCTCTCTCTGTTGGTCTCTTTTGTGCTGTCTCGCTTTCTTCCTGCATGTGTTTCTTTCTCTCTCGGTCTGTTTCTCTCTCTCTTTGCGTTTCGCTCTCTTGTTTGTCTGTATTTGCCAAGTGTTAGAGTGTTCTGTAAAACACATTCTCTCTCTCTCTCTCTCTCTCTCTCTCTCTCTCTCCCTCCCTCCCTCTCTCTCTCTCTCCCTCTCTCTCTCTCCCCCTCCCCCCCCCCCCCCCCCCCCCCTCTCTCCCTCTCTCCCTCCCTCTCTGTCCTCAGTCTGGGGTCTGGGACATTGTGTGTTTTCATTGCCGTTCCGGGTGACAGCTCCCGCAATTCTGTGCCTATATCGGTGTGCAGTGAGTGACTGCATCTTAAAGTACAGTGAATGGCTGTGTATATTCTGGGATCAACCTGCACCCCCGTGTACAGTGAACAGGGCTTTAAGTGGGATGAAAAAACTGGGGAGTCTCTTAAAGGGGCATGTCTGATGTAATTAAGGGTGGCTTAATAACACATAAGCTAAAAATCTGTGCTTAGCATAGTGTGCCGCCCGACTGACATTTAGCTGCTTCTGTCATTGCATCCAGATGTGTAATACAGCAAGTATTATGACACCTGCATCAAGCCAGGACTATTGGCTTTGTCAATGGTTGCTAGTTGCATAAGCTAAATAAGCAACAACTATGACTTCCTTATATACAATATGGAAAATGCTTCATTTCTGAAATGATGAGACTGTAACGAGCTATAATGAGTCTCTCCGAAGTTACATCAAAGGCAGTGAAAAGTGGCACTGGAGTTAAAAAAATAAATAAATAAATTTAAAAAATCACCGAGGATGAGGGCAAAAATGGACAGCCCGATAGGGACCCGTCTCAGTACCTGCTTTTCAGAACTGCCAAGGACCCGGCCCACTTAAAGCCCTGACAGTGAATGCCTGTCTTGTGTGTAGAGAGTGCCAGTACCTCTGCGTACTGTGAGTGCTTGTGTTTCTCGCTACTGTGAGTGCCCGTTGTTCACAATGAATGCTCGCATATTTCAGTACTGTGGGAGTCCGCACCTGTGTGTACAATGAGTGCCAGCGTCTCCGAGCACTCCTTCTGCCCGTACCTCGGTGCACAGTGGGTCCATTTGTCTCTGCGCGGAGAGTGTCTATGCGTCAGTGCTCAGTATTTGACTGATTTAATGTGAATACCGCATGTCTGTGTCTCTGTGTACCGGAAGTGGCTGCTCTTCTGAACCGCTTTCTGTGTAATCCTGAGACAGACTGCGTCAAGGTACGAGTGCTAACACCTAAGTGTACCATGAATGTCGTGCAGCCCCGTTCACACGTTGGTAGCGAGTGTACAGCGAATACCCAGGGGGGCACAGTGCCATGTTGGGGTCGGGGCCTCTGTTTGTGATGACCACGCTGTACCTCTGGGTTCGTGTGTCCTCGTCGTTGTGTAAAATGATCGCCCAATAAAGCCTCCCTCTGCTTACATTTTTTCGAGTGCCTCGAACCAGTGTGTACACGTGTGGTACTTGCTTTGTGTACCATGAGCGCCCTGCACCTCTGCGGACCGGAATGGCCGGTACCTGAGCGTAGGGGTGAGCATGGAGGACGATGTAAGCCCACATGCTAACACTGAAGATACTGAAACACACGTTATATAGGAGTGTTGCGCTATGACGACTTGAGCACCGTTACTCAGGCGCTGTGTAGAACGCTATGAATGAACACGTCACCAAAAGAAGAGACAGAATTGAATCTCTGCAGTGCTGACTCATCCTCCAGACCTCGAAAGGTCAATAAACAAGCATTTGCAATGCAATAGGTCTCGCATTTACGCGAGTTTTAGCTATTGGCAATGTAAATGGCTATGCCTTTTATTTATGTTTTAAAAACGAAAACAAAAATAAAAGCCATTATCATTTGCAATGTCAATAGCTCAAACTCGCGAAAATGCGAGACCTATTGCATTGCAAATGCTTGTTTGGGAAATTTACGGACATTTGTGTGTCTGGTTTCTCCGACGTAATTGTCACTGGTCAAGTCCTATAGGAATTCCAGAGGGACTGGGCCATGAAGTCAATTTTGCATCCTATATACAGGGCTTCGGTCTCTGCAATTATGCGATACACTGGGACCCACTACATTTTCTGCATAATTATGAATTCATGCATTTGCCGCCTAATCAGCCACCTGCTGCATACTTAATTTGAAACAAAGAAAAGCCTTTTTTAGCTCGAACGAATTAAATGTTACTTTAAAAAAATGCCTCACATGTCATGTTATGTCCTGTCTATTTGTGTGGTGCACTAATCACGGGTGAGGCCGGTATCCTGGCGCTTATGATCTGATGAATGAATTCCTGAAATAAAACTGAATTCAGTTTCCGCAGCTCTGAAAACACTAAAATGAGAGTTAATGTTGCTCTCATAGGAGCAAACCATTGAATAAAGCAACGATTAGTCGAAGCATGTAACATTTCAAAACACCTCATTTTGAGGCACTTCTTAAGGGCAGAACCTTTGAGGTTAACGGGCCACCTTTCAGTTTCTGATTTGTCTAGTTGATTGTAATCTGCCATAGTGACGTGAGATTTTTGCCCAGAAAGTGTTAATGTGTATTTTTAATAACAAAACAGCAAAATAAAAATTATGCTGCACAATTTGCATTTTCCTGCCACATAATTCATTCAGCTCGGCAGCGTAATTCGGTTCTCCATTGTCACATAATTCCAGTCGCCTCGCTCGCGCTTTGAAGGATCTTCCTCGACTGCAGGCCGCAGGGAGACCCCAGCACCACAGCTGGGAGATGTCTTCTGAATGGCGGGTTCAGGGAGCAGGCGAGTTTCTTAAGCTCTGAACAGATTGTCTCCAAGCTGCCCTTCCTGAGGAGGGCGGGTTCAACGGCCTCAGCTTTGAAAAATGAATTATTACCGAAAGGAGCACTACTGGGCCTTCCTGACATCAAGCGGGGGGGGGGAGGAGGAGAGTTCTGGGAAAGAGATATCTCTCCAAGAGGAATTCTAGAAGCGAGAAGAGTGGGGATTCATTGATGGGCTGAAGGCAAGAGAGTGGGTGGCCGGTGGTGCAGTGTCCTTAACCCCAGGCCCTGCTGCTCTTGAGCAGGCCAAGATATGTATTAGCACGCATTTTAAGCTGCGCCACACACATCTATTCCTAATTTGGTGAATTTGGCAATCTTGCTTAGGGATGCGTGTTTCTGGAATGTTCTGGAGTGAAGCATAGTGGACTGGGCGGTATGCCTTTTCTAATTTGTAAAAAGTGAATAAGTAAGTAGGCCGTGTGGGCCACATGGCTACCAAGTCTGCCTCGTTTTCTTTCCATCTCATGCCTCTTTATACCGCTATTCTACACTTCCTGATTCCTTTTCTCACGCTTCAGGTGCGCCTCTCTGTACCTTTTAGCGTACCTGGAATGCAAGGGACACCGTAGACCTCAGGGGTCTGAGGGCCACTGCATCTGCTGCAGTAATGATGGCTATGCTCCTGAGTTATAGGTCTGCATCTTTGCAAAGGATTTCCTTAGCAAATTTTTATTGGATTTTTTAAACTCCGCAAGCTTTGTAAAGTTCCCACAGGCATCGGGAAATAATTAGGGTTGGGCGAAAAATTCTGTTTTGCTGGCAGTTTGTAGAGTTTTGCCCACTCTGTGCTCCGCTTGGAGTGCAGAGTTCTTGCAAAACTCCACCAATCGCCGTGTGGCAGAATTTTCCCGCACACGCGTCTCACCAATGCTAAGTTGGCGAGCATGAGCAAGAATTTGCATCCCCTAGCGCAATTTTTGAGTGCTAGAACGCTTCTTGGCGATATTTTTCAGTGTGAACGATCACAGCAGGCCGCTACCATTCGCGTTGAGAAAGCTGCTGCCCGTGGCGAGAAAGCTGCCACTCGAGTAGAAAACCTACTCGAGCGGCAGCAAGAAGCAGCGCCCTGTGGCGCGCTGCATGGTGCCGTTCATGCTGATTTTACACCGCGGAACAAGTTCCCGGCGCTAAAATTAAGCACGAGCAGCGCAACATGCCAACATTCAGCCGTTGGTGGAATCTCGCAGAGTTTTTAGGTAACTTGTGGAATTCTGCGTAGTGAAACTCCATGAGTTCTACCCACCCCTAGAAACAATCCTCACAAATATACATTTTAAGAAGACTTTTTTTTGTCAATTTGTTTTGTGGGGAAAACGATTCTGCTGAGAAGATTTCTGTTGGGAATTTTCTTTCAGAGGAGAAGGTTGTCAGAAGTGCCAAACTGCAGGCTTGTGAATTTACGAGTTTGTAACATTTGCAGAGTTATAATTTAGCACAGCCCTAGTTTCAACACTATGACTGGATACCTGGGAGGAGGAGCGGTATATGAGGTGGTTGAACAAGATCGCAAGCTATGACTAAGGGTTAACACAGCTCACTGTTTTAATGCCAACCAGAGAATTTGAAGATTCACTTGGAATGGGTACAGTGACCGCTCCTTACACTGGTCCATATGCAGGGCCGGACTGGCTCCCGGGCGTTTTGGTCGGCTGCCAAGCTGGGGCCCAATTTTACTGCCGTGGGGGCTGATTTATGTTGATGGGGACCTGATTTGCTTCTATGTAAAGAAAGCAAAACAAATGGTTTTAAAGCATACTTTAAAACCATTTGGTTTTCCATTGTTTACTTAGAAAGGCCCGGTAGCCAGTCCGGCCCTGTCCATATGTGTGTAACTAAGTCTTGGGGATGGAAACATGTGGCAGGGTTGTGGATTACGAATATTAAGATTTGGGCTGGTTGTAAGACTGAAGATGGCATGTCGCATGCAGGTGGACATTCTAGGTGGAAAAAGCTTCTTGCTGTATTCCAAGCTACAGCAGCTAGCCTCAGCCTCATCTATACGGTTTTCTGAATGGGATACATTGTTGAATTTGGAGGGGCATGGACACTGCTATCCCCTCAGCAGCACTGCTTCCGAGGTCAGCCTCAGCAGGGCGCTGAACTTGTTGAGGTTCAAAAAAGCCAGCATTTAAGATAATATCATCCATGCGCTTTTCAGGGGATGAACCCCTGAAGAGATTACACAAGCGGCTAAATAAACAATCATTGGCAAAGCCAATAGGCCTTGCCTTTGAGACCTATTGGCTTTGTCAGTGGTTTTTAGACATCATCAACCGCATCCTCACTGCTATGCAGCATGGCCAAACAAGAAAAAAGCCTATCATGTTGCCGGTTGGGTCATTTTGAAAGCGCATGCACCATGCATGCAAGGTCTTACAAAATGACCCAGTCGCTTTTTTTTTCTTTTTATTTGTTGATCCGAATTGGATCATCTTTATATTAAAAGAAAAAATCCACAGAAGCATTATTTTGAATTGAGGTGTTGGGAGTGCGGGGGGAAGCAACACGGAGGGTGTACGTGGGTGGGCTGGGCCGGACCTTCTCATCCCTCTCTTCTTCTTTCGCTCCCTCCTTGCTCTCTGTCCTCTCCTCTCTCCTGAATCCCTCATCCCTTCCCCACACCTGCTATAATTACCTGGGGAGGCTGCAGAAAGTGACAGAGGTGCTAACAGTGACCCCTGCCTTAAAAACCGACTCCAAGGGCTCCAGCCCACGAGGGAAATGCCTGTGGGGGGGAAGCAATATGAAGGGTGCAGGTGGGTCTACATGGAGTGCACGGGTGGAGATGCAACATGGACAGTGGGGAGGAATAGCAATGGGTGACAGAGCAAGAGGGCCCTGGTAGGGGGAAGCGAGTCTGAGGACAGGGAGAGGGAAACAACATGGAGGGCGAGGATTGGTAGGAGAAGCAAAGGGTGATAGAGGAGAACAGGAGGGTGAAAGCAACACAGAGGACAGGGGTGGGCATGAGAAGCAATGGGAAAGAGAACAACATGGAGTGGGTGTGGGGGAAACACACAGGCAAGAAAGCAATGGTGAGGGGAACATGAAGGGTGCAGAGAGAAGCACCCGGGTGACGGAGAGCAGCACAGAGTGCAAGGGGAGAGAAATACACCAGGGAGACAGCTGGAAAGCACATGTGCCCTCTTGGATTGCTTAACCAGAAAGAAAAAAGTAGTGCTTGAAGACAGCTGTGCTTTCTGTTAGGCTTGACCTAGAATGGTGTAGGATATTTACCCAGCTGAAAAGTCACTTAGTTCATCTCATCACTGACTGCCCTAGGTTACCTGCAGTTTAACTGAGATCTTGTTTAATGAACCTGAAACAAAATTCATAATGCCAATAACATCTGCTTAATGTTATATACAGTTATCTGCAAAGTACTTGGCTATGCTATGCAATACAACGTGATTAGGGTGTGCTATATTACTGTATGGTGTCAGGGCCTTTTTAGTGCTGTATTGAGAAATCTGTCAGGATGCATAACTGTTATAGTAGGTAGCACTGAAGTTGAGAAGGCTGTTTCAGGATTGCAGGTAAACTCCCTTTGAGTGTGCAAGCAGTGTGGTTTAACCCGGCAATGGAGGTGGGCAGCTGCAGCGAGTATTCAACTTTGCGAGACATTTTGTCATTTCCAGTTCATGCTATCAATGAAGGTGGCTCGGGGTCACAATCTGCAATGACTAGAAGAGCGGGGTTCTTGATCTGCCCGTTGTTTTCCACCTGCCCCACCCCTTGTGTTTTCTTCTCCCACCCCGGGAGAGCAAGCATCATGAGCATTGGTCACCATCTTTTATCCCACTCATTAATTAATTAGCTGGTCACGAGTAGTCTTGTTAAACTTCAACGAATTGTCCTCATTGTCATGGTTGTGCAAGTCACTGTAGGTTGGGTGATAATGTTGTTTTGAATCTTTTAACTTTGAACCTTGCAATTTCTGGTAAACACAAACTAAAATGTGTGTAATTGTTCCGTAGGAGTGGGTCAAGCGGATTTGTATTCAGTAGAGTGGGAGAGGGCATGTTGCCGTCACCGTATACAATGTGGATGGTTTTTGGTGAACCCTTCTGGGCCCAGGCATCAAGCTATTAGTAACCCAAGGGTATCCCCTAAACAAGGTTGTCTTAAAGTCTAGGAGTGGTTCATCTGTCGGTTTTACTTGCAGCATGTTTTAAATGAAAATAGACTCTTAAAAAAATACTTTTTGCCGCAATTACGTAAAAGTGTGGAACTGTCCTCAACTGTTCCTGTTGTTAGGTGGTAATTTGTAGTCTGGTTGTGAGGAAGTGCTGCTGCTCCCCGTGGCAGGATCCTGCACTTCCGGAGTTGCCAGGATTTCATGTGTGGTAGGACTTCTGCATTCTGGACTGTAGAGGTTCCGAGTACTAAATATTAACCACCATAGAAAGTACTGACTGGTAGGAAGGTACGTGAGTAGGTAGACGTTGTGCCTCTTTGGGGAGGGTGGAATGTGTTTGTGTGGGGGGTTCAAAGGTAATGTGAGGTGTAGATGGGAAACGTGAGGTGGCCGGCCTGCAGGTCTTGACCAGTGGTGGAATGCTTGTGGTTGAGTGGGTTTCTCGCAGTAGCATTAAACCCGGGCTCCATGTCAGTTGTACTGCACTTCCATGCTGGGAGATATACAGTGGCCGACTTCTGAAGTGCTATTTGGCAGAGTTAGTACTTGCACTTGATCTGAGGAGTTGCAACCTCATGGCATGTGGCGTGGGGACGCTTTTGTTGTCATTCAAAGGAAATTTCTCAGAGCATGCTCCCTAAAGTACGTAGGGACAGATGTATGTAGGAACCGTTTTGCGATTCCCTAGTTGCGAATCCTTGTGATTCGCAATAAGGAAATCGCAAAATGGAAGGTATAAAAGTGTGTTGAACACTTTCTGCGATTCCTAGGGGGTCGCAAATGACCTACCTCATGAATATTAATGAAGTAGGTCCCAATTTGTGACCCCCTATGAATCGCTAACATCACGGGGATGGTGGCCTGCTGGGGTCAGCAGACCACCATGTCCGTGATTGCTTTTAAATAAAGCAAAATATTTTTTTTCAATGCAGCTCGTTTTCCTTAAAGGAAAACGGGTTGCATTTGAAAAAGAAAAATGAAAAGTTTTCTTTTCGTTTTCTAAGAGCAGGCATGATCCGTGGACCACTGCCTGCTCTGAAAAGACGTTTTTGCTGCCTTTCCCAAAGGGGAAGGGGTCCCTTGGGGACCCATTCCCATTTGCGAATGGGTTACCACCTACATGAGGTAGGTGGTAAAATGCGAATGTTTTGCGACCGCATTCACGGTCACAAAACATTTACACATACCATTAGGATTCACTATTTGGAAGGGACGCCCTAAACACGCCCTTTCCAAATAGCGAATCGCAAACCCATTTTTTGATTCGGTAACAGGTCACTAAATCACAAAATAGGGTTTGAGACAAGTGAAAAGCATTTTTTTGCGTTCGCAAACGGGCTGATTCAGCTAATCGGCCAGTTTGCGAACACAAAAATGCTTGATACATGTGGCCCATGTCCCCAAATCCTAATGGGACGGATAATGGGAAAAATGCTCACTTTCCTGTGATGCTGTTTGATGGAGTGGAAGAGTAAGCGAGTGATGTGAGGGGCTGAAAGTATGTGTGAGTGAGCAGATTGGAGAGTTCGGGTAGAGTGGATGAGCTAGGTGGGGACTTAGATGGATGGAAGTGTGTTTGATAACTTACTCAGCGGCTTTACACGGACATAAACGCCTCAAGGAGCTTCTCCTTGTTTTTATTAAAAAAGGGGGCATCTTGGGTAGTCCTTTTCAAACGATAGTGGTGCCCACCATTAAGTGTCCCATGATCCACAAACATGAAAACATTGGTAAATTTGTATTCAGTATGCAAGATGCCTCCCTCTAGACAATTCGAAAGTCTCTTCTATACAGAGGTGCACTGACAGCCTTCTAGGGGAATGCCAGATTTTCTCCACAGGTCTGTGCCTCTGAGTGCTCTGAGCCTTGGAACAAACCCTGTCACAATGTGTACAAATTCTTGGTATGTGGCACGGGCGCACCGCAACATTTCACTAAATATATATGCGTCAAGACACACGTGTTGTTAATTATTATCTGCTCTGTATTGGCATGTAGAAGTGCACAAGCCTCTACGTTAATATAGATTTGAACAGTGCCTGTATATATCCTAAAACATAAATGATCAGTGTGTTTTTCACTAATTTCACAGTTACTTATTTGGGTCTGTAACTTCCCGTTTCAAGTTTTTCTATTGTTATTTTTGTTGTTGTATTTTTGGTAAATTGTTTTGAATGTTTGTGGTGTTCGCTGGCCCATTTGCTTCAAGTCTTGCCCGTATGCTACTTTGGATTTTTTTCAGCTGCAACGGAGTAAATGACTCGGTGCTGTTTTTTCTCTTGTTCTCACAGACGACCTCGAGCTGGTTACACTGGAGGGAGAAAGCAAGGTGCGGGCCAGGTGGGACCTTCTAAAGGGACTCTCCTGGGGCCCTTACAAAGGGAACTTCCAAACCACGCCCGGCTCTCCTGGACCTTCGGAAATGGTAAGAAGATCTTGCAACCACGCGAGGTCCTTGAAGTGTCACAGTAAGTCCGGTTGTCTCCATGTTTGAGTTTGGACAGCTTTTGGAGCTCATGATAAACCATGCGAGTGACCTTCATACCTGAAGACGTTCCCTACAAGTGTCAAAGGTGTTCTACCTCTTTCTCCTGTAATCGCTGATAGGTTCCCGCTGAAACAACATTGGGAAGATGTCTGTCGCATGTTTGATGGATACCCCAGTGATCTCGTAGGTGTCCATCACAAGTGTGGGAGGAATACCAGCAAGTCTGGGAGAGGTCTGTCCCTAGTCTGGGCGTGGTCTGTCCCTAGTCTGGGCGTGGTCTGTCCCTAGTCTGGGCGTGGTCTGTCCCTAGTCTGGGCGTGGTCTGTCCCTAGTCTGGGCGTGGTCTGTCCCTAGTCTGGGCGTGGTCTGTCCCTAGTCTGGGCGTGGTCTGTCCCTAGTCTGGGCGTGGTCTGTCCCTAGTCTGGGCGTGGTCTGTCCCTAGTCTGGGCGTGGTCTGTCACTAGTCTGGGAGGAATCCCCCAGGTGTGGAAGCTGTTTGTTATAAGTGTGTAAGGACAGACGAGGAGCTGTTTGTTAAATACCTGGCAGGTTTGTCAAGTCTGGGTGGAATCCGCACCAATCTGAGAGAGACCTTTTACAACTCTGGGGGAATCCCCACAACTCAATGATTGTCCTAAGTGGTCTTGTTGGAATCCCCACACGCGCGGTCGCTGTTCTTCATAGGTCTTGCAAGACTGCCCACAATTTTGGGGTCTGTCTACCACACGTCTGCAAGCACCGCCGGAGATTTGGGGGCTGTTGCACACCCCTCTTCGAAACTGAGAGGACTCTATCACAATGACGGGAGCTGCCATCCTCTTCCTTATAGTACCACCCACTTCCTCGCCCACCCTTGTTCCTTCAATTCTGTGCTCCTTCAACCCATCCTCTCTTGTTTCTGCTCACTCCTGTTTCAGCCACCTCCTCTGCTACCCCCCCACTTTCTCAGAATCTTAGGCCCTCCTCCTGCTTCCACGATCCCCCGCTCTGATTCACGCCCTCTTGTTATCACGTCATCCCTGCTACCGTCTACTTCTCATGGTTCCGTCCTCTTCCTCACACTTTTTTCCACTCCTTCCCATTCATTTCCTCTTGCTGCACACCATTTCTTCTAATTCCTTCCAGTGTGTTCCTCTATTTCCACCCATTGCCCTCCCCCACTCCAGCTAGAACTCTTCTGTTACTTCCGTTTCCTCGCCAACATTCCACTCATCCTGCTACTTCCCCTTCCTTCCAATTACTGTCCACTTTCTTCAACCACCATCTGCTTCCTCCTGCACCCACCCACCTCTTACCCATCTCATAGCCATACATGTTCTTCCGTCACCACACTCCTGTTCTCTTAATACTATACACTATCTCTCGCTACTATGAGCTTACCACAAACTCTACAGTTCATTTCCTTTGCTATCATCTCCCTTCTCTCATTTCCACCTGCTTTACAGGCAACCGTCCACTTCCTTCTGTTACATATTAGTTTTTGCTCTGTATAATTCCATAAAAAGGAGAGTTTCTATGTCCAGAACATGAAAACATGAGACACAAATACTTTTGATTAAAAAAAATACAAAGCAAAACCTGCAATTATTGTATCGTCACTTGTGACCCTATAGCTCACAAGTGAAAATAAAAAAATAAAAATAAAGTAACCAGAGTTAACTTTTCCCATATGCTAGTTACACCCCACTATTACCACCTCCTTCCACTGCCATCTTCATATCCTGACTCCAATGCACTCCGACGACTGCTACTATGAACTTTCTCTGGCTGACATGCAATCTCTGGCAACATCACACCCTCCCACACTCTACAATGTACTTTCCGCACTAGTTTACAGTTCTCCCTGCTTCCTTACATCTACTGAGCACAACCTTAGGCCCAGCACAAGGCCTGTAGCCAGATTGCATGGCAGCTTTAACTTTTTACACAGCCCTTTTTCTCATTGGTCAAGATTATTTCTAACTACGGGCAGCAAAACCCTTAGTAACTCTTAGAGCAATGGTCTTCAAACTATTAATTCTGCGGCCACAATTTGTGTTAAAAAAAATCATGGCTCACCCGAATTACTTATTTTCTCACAATTACTCGTTAAATATGGTTTAGAGCCACCCATGTTATTGGGTCATTCACTATATTTATGGTCAGTTATCCCTTTAAAAAAATACAAAGACGATTTCCAACATTCTATTGACAATTGGGTCTTCCTAAAAGTGTCAAAGTTTCCACAGTGTGATCCTTAATCAGAAATAGGAGGAAGGATTTTGGGGGATGTATGGAACCCCCTTCAAGCCCACCTTGACACCTATCCCCAGCTAAGCCACGAGTAACAAAAGACACAACTGATGGCTCGTTATGAAGTGGCTCACTGCCCCTCTGTTTTCTTTCACTAAAATACAACACGGTTTTCAGCATGGTCTTTGTCTCTGCCCCTCAGGTGCATATAAAATGCTCCTCTTGGCCACAGCCTGACATCCCCAGAGGTTAATTAATGACTCCCTTGGGGTGCCCCGTTCCACAGTTTGAAGACCTCTGTTGTAGTGGTAGTGGGTGACATACATTATGGTGGTCATTACATATATGTAAGTTGTTAATCTATTTGTCTAAGGTCACTTTTGGTGCATCCACAAATGTTGTCGGACACAGAATGCTCAGTTTCAAAAACTGTGGAAAGGGGCATAGTCTTCATTAGTACAAGAGGTGCAGTGGCGCCGGCACCCATGGGACCAGTTATGGGTGTCTTTCTCTACCCAACTAGCAGCCGGGGCACGGAGCAATTTCTATGCTTATCTTCTGGCCCAGGGCACCGTTACTATACCTTGGAGTGTGGCACAGGGTAGAAATTACCCCAAACCTTAGTAGAAGGTCTGTCTGTACTTATAGAAGCAAAAGAGTTGAATGAGGCTGACTACAAATCGCATTTGTTCATCATCGTCATCAAATAGCACAATAAAATCAAGGGTCTTTGAAGTCTCAGTGACCTCTTTGACCTTTTGATCGCCGGGTGACTTTCCCTGGTTAATCAAACACAAATCCCTATTTCTGGGGCCACTTAGTGAAGCATAAGATGGGGCATATGATTGTGGTCGACAATCCTTGGTAAATGGCTTACGCTGAGCACGTACAGCAGGAAACCTATAGCTCGTTTGTTCATTGTCTTTCGAGGCTTCCCAGGGCAGTGGTGCATGTTTATGTGACTTGCCATCTGTGAGAGGCGAAAAGAATGGTTTGCTGGTCTCTGCTGTTTCTGGTTGTTCACCACGATTAAGGCAGACTTTTGTCACCTCCATATTTCTCAAGAGTCTCTGTTTTGTCCCAGAACATAGTTCCACAATAGTCGTGAAGGCATGGGTGGAGGTTAAGAGGGGGAATCTCTGGGCTCCACCACCCCCACTCCGTTTGCAGCCTTTCTCGTTTTTGATTTGACCTGTGTGGGCCTCTATGAATCACGCAAATTGAATTTAGTGCCTGTACTTCTAATTCCAGTCCGTAATCAGATATTTTTTAACAGTTTTAGGTCAGCCACCATCAAGCTGTCGAACTCGAGCTTGGTGTGAAAGTTATACAGTGTCCCACCCACGTCAGTTATTGTTTAAAGTTCCCAACTTTCAAACTGTGCAAAGTTGACGAAGTTTCCACTGCTGCGTAAAAACTTCTTTGCTGCCATGAGGGACAGTGGGTGGCCAGATGCCGGTTCAGTTGAAGCAGTTGCTGATGATCCCCCGACAAGGCCCCTGAGCCCCTCACCGCCACATATGCCACTGGCCACCTTCTTCCACCGCAAAATCGCCGACATCCACGACAGCTTCAACACCACGACCGCCCCGGCAACCACCGAGACCACTGCCCCCACAACCACCAACCGCCTGCTCTCCTGGACCAACATCAACGACGAGGACACCAGCGAGATCATGAACACCATCCACTCCGGTTCACCGCTAGACCCGTGCCCTCACCACATCTTCAACAAAGCCAGTACAGCCATCGCGCCCCATCTCCGGAAAATAATCAACATCTCCTTCGAGACAGCAACCTTCCCGGAAAGCTGGAAGCACGCCGAGATCACCGCCTTACTCAAGAAACCCAAGGCAGACCCCAAGGACCTCAAGAACTTCCGACCCATCTCTCTGCTCCCGTTCCCCGCGAAGGTCACCGAGAAAATCGTCAACAAACAACTGACCCGCTACCTCGAGGAGAACAACATCCTGGACCCTTCCCAGTCCGGCTCCGCAGCAACCACAGCACCGGAAACCGCCCTCATCGCCGCCACCGATGACATCAGGACCCTGCTAGACAACGGAGAAACAGCAGCCCTCATCCTCCTGGACCTATCAGCCGCCTTCGACACGGTCTGCCACCACACACTACGAACACGCCTTCACAACGCCGGGATCCAAGAGAAGGCCTTGGACTGGACCACATCTTTCCTTTCCGGCAGAACACAAAGCGTCCGCCTCGCCCCCTTCCGATCCAAGGCCACCAAGATCATCTGTGGCGTACCCCAAGGCTCCTCCCTCAGCCCAACGCTGTTCAACATCTACATGGCACCCCACGTCGCCCGACAGCACAACCTCAACATCATCTCCTACGCCGACGACACCCAGCTGATCCTCTCCCTCACCAAAGACCCTCACACCGCCAAAGCCCGCCTCCACGAAGGAATGAAGGCCGTCGCCGAATGGATGAGGACCAGCCGCCTGAAGCTGAACTCGGACAAGACGGAGGTCCTCATCCTTGGTTCCAACCCTTCAGCCTGGGACGACTCCTGGTGGCCAACATCACTGGGAACAGCCCCGCCACCCACCGACCACGTACGCAACCTAGGGGTCATCCTCGACCCCACCCTCTCCATGACTAAGCAGGCCAACGCCGTTTCCTCATCCTGCTTCAACATCCTCCGAATGCTCCGCAGGATCTTCAAGTGGATCCCCACCGAAACAAGAAAAACAGTCACCCAGGCCCTGGACTACGGAAACGCCCTCTACGCAGGAACGACGGCTAAGCTCCTGAGACGGCTGCAACGCATCCAGAACGCCTCTGCACGTCTTATCCTCGACATCCCCCGACACAGCCACATCACACCCCACCTGAGAGACCTGCACTGGCTCCCTGTCAACAAGAGGATAACCTTCAAGCTCCTCACCCACGCACACAAAGCACTCCACAAATCCGGACCAGCCTACCTCAACAGACGACTCAGCTTCTACACCCCCACCAGCCAGCTCCGCTCGACCAGCCTCGCCCTCGCCACAGTCCCCCGCATCCTGAAAACGACCGCCGGCGGCAGATCCTTCTCCCACCTCGCCGCCAAGACCTGGAACACCCTCCCCACCAACCTCCGACAGACCCAAGACCTACTGGCCTTCAGAAGACTCCTCAAGACCTGGCTCTTCGATCAGTAGCAGCACCACCCCCCTCTTCCCCCAGCGCCTTGAGACCCTCGCGGGTATGTAGTGCGCTTTATAAGTGACATGATTGATTGATTGATTGATATATGTTCCTTTGTCAGTCCCCTCTTTCCATACACCATACCTATAAGTGCCTGCACAACAGCAAATACCCACAGCTTTGCCCTCTCTCTGCCCCTCTGCTCCCTGCGTTTTTTTGCTGGATATATCCAATCAAATGTAGGACCACTGGAATTATGCGGCCGGTTTGAAAAGTGTGCATCAAGACAAGGCAAATTATGCAGTGTAATGCAGCATTATTCGCAATTTTGACATTTTTACGCTGTAACACCGTATTAGCAAAGGTTTCAGGCCATTAATATCAGTTTAACACTTAGTACAGCAATCAGCAACAGATAAGTGATCTGTCTCTGCATGGCAAAAGGCCTGACACTGCACTACAACACATGAGGTAGCGTTTTTAGGAACTTTTGACCTGCGTGAGAATGAAATATATTTTTTTCTTCAAATTATGCACGTGATGGATTATGTGTCAAGTGCAGCAAATCCGTAATTATGAGCAAAACACCGTGGCCAAAGAATGGCATACTTCCAGTGACCCTGGTCATACTGCAGGCTGGAAAACCACTCCATTGTGCCACAAGCGAGGAATCTTCCCCCTACTTCTGCAACACATAATTGTTGACTATCATTGTACAGTCCAGGCTTTGGCTCACACACACTGCAGTTGGCCCCTATGGTTTGTCTTAGGTTCCCGAGAGATCCCTCTTCATCAGTGCTTGCAGTGGAACCTTAGAAGTGCTGGTACTCACTATCCAGAGTACCTGTTTTTTCCTCAGAAGAGCTGGTACTCTCACTTTAAATGTATTGCAGCAGTGCTGAGAGGTGTATGTACTCTCCCGAAGTGCAGGCGCTCAGTACTGGACAGTACTTGCCCTTTTAAAGTAGTGCTCGTCCTAGCATGTGTTACCCTAGGGTTTTGGGCTGGCTGGTGATGCTGCTGCGCAGCATAAGGCATCAGACGGGGTGCCCCTCTCCCCCCCGCATGTGATGGGTTGTTCACAGGTCAACATGGCGCTCAGCTGGGAGTTGACCCCACGTGCCTCCTCTAAGTGTGTGCTTGCGCGCCTCGAGCCTGATCTGTGTGTGCATCCGCGCCTCGTGCCTGCTCTCAGTTCTCAGTGTGTGCATCCGCGCCTGCTCTGTGTGTGCATCCGCGCACGTTCGTCTCCCAGCTCTAAGGTTGATCCAAGACGCTGGAAGGAAAGAAAAACAGACCGTGCCATTCATGGAGCGCCCTACTATCTGTTCAGTATGAAATCCTTGATTAACCCCTTATCATCCCCGTTTTTGTCCTTTATCTCCTCTTCGGCGCCATGCGTCCAGACACCGAGGCCTGGATGATTGATTCCTGAAAGATAGGCCCTGCTTTCCGATACTTCATTTATTGTCTAAATATTTTCGCGAACGTTTCAGCAGTTCCCTTATCGAGCGTCGGCCTGGTGGTGTCCAACCCGCCCTTCCTATCTCTGGACCGCCGAGCGCAGGCAGGAATCTTGACTTCTCTCCAAGATAGCCGCTATCGCCTTCGGTGTGCTCTCTTAAATGTTCTGCAGAAGTGTGGGGCTTTGCCACCCTTTGGCTGCCACTTACCCACAGGCATGGGGGCCTGGCAGGGGGGTGGGCGGAGGACTCGCATACTGGCAGGACCACAGATAAGGGTCCTTTTCGCTGGCATTTCAGCAGAGCAACAGGGTATGCTTGGCTGGAATTGCTAAAGACACACAGAATGCAGAGCAAATCAAACATTCACCCCCAGTCAATAGATCTGGGTTAAATCCATCCTCCTTTTGCTCATCATGCCACCCCAGTTCAGACCCAGCCATATCCAAATCAGTCTTGACCCTGTGCCTCATGGGAACAGTCAGGGCTCGAGTCGGGGTACCACGCGGGTGGACGGCGTCCCCCCACTTATTTTACCGGGAGCTCGATAACTGGAGCAAATGGAGCCACACATTCACTCTTTGGCCTCTCTGGGGCGAGATCGGAGCTCATTCAGAACGCTTCTCACGCGCTGGCTTCTCTGATGCAATCGCATCTAAGGAGTGAGCTAGGGGAGGCAATGAGTCTGATGGTGCAAGCCACCTTTCGTGACGTCACTTCCTGTCGTGACGTCAGCGTCCCCCCACTTCTTTTTTTAGGACTTGTGCCCTGGGAACAGTCCAGCCCGAACTGCCAAGCCAGGTCCTCCCTGGACCGGAAACAAGCATCCTGGGACCGGTTTCGGGGCATCAGCCCTCATCAGCCAGGATGAATTGCTGGCAGAGTCGCAAAGGGGTTTCTGGTGGGACATACAGATGGAAGCATTGAGAGTGGATGCAGCTCTTCAGCCTTTGGCCAAGCATGGACCAAGTTCCACTGCTCCCAGTGCCCACTTCGACTTTCAGTCATATTATTCACCCAGTCATGCTGGCATGAACGCCCCTGGGCGCACCATGCTGACTTTGGGTACAATACATAGGCTATGGCTGTGCCCTCTACAAGGCCCTCCTACTCTCTTTCCTTTAACCCATCTGCAGTACATCTGTTAATGTTTGTCAGCCTAAGTTTATTTTTGCTCAAATGTCCATATCGGTTTGTGTACCTCGAATGCTGCTTGGCTGACCAGGATTTGACACACTGGTTCAGAAATTGTGTTGAAATCTACTTTCTTGTTGAGGAAAGCAAACATTTTCACATCTCAGAGAAAGGCCGTGGCCCCAGCATTTTTTTTAAATAGGATATAATTTGGGAACTCAGACAGCCTTTTTACAAACCTAATAATTACGTCCAGTGCAAATTCGAGGTCTATTTTTTAGGTCTTGCCTGTAGACTGATTTTAGCTGTCTATTGTTGAAGACCTGTTGGGTTAAATACCAGTGCTTAAAGAGAGCTTACGTCAGCCCATTGCTTCCCATCGCTTGACTTTCTGTCGATCTCATTTGCTTGCTGCTTGTTCGATGGCTCTCCTTCCTCTTCTTGCTTTTGTCTCTCCCACGGAGCATAGCTTCTTTACTGTCCTTCTGATTCAATTACTTGAATCCTTCCAGGGCTTCACGACTTAACGTACTTTGTTCTACTTTTCATTACTGCTTACGAATGCTGCGTTTTCTTGCTCTCTTCCTCTTGGGCTGCTTACTCATTCGTATCCCCATTTCTATGCTCTCCCCACCCCCAGCTCCTCTGTTGCTCATCCAGCCCTTCTTGCTTCCGTCCTTCAGAGGCGTTTACGTGCTCTCCCAACTCACTGCGCCCATTGCTCCCCTCTCATCACACTGTTTTTTTGTTTCTTTCCTTGTCTGCAGCTGCACTTTGCTGATGTGTTGCTTCTTTCTAAATACTGTGCTACTGCACACTTTTCATATTTTTTTTTATTTACTGCTTCAAGATGGGTGTCTTCCATTTTGGAATGTTAAATTAAAAAGAAAAAAAATGGCCGCTGCAGCATCATGTGCATGCATGATGATGCTTTCGCACATATGCCATCAGCTGGGGCTGCTTCAACTTCAAGACGCATATCTACATCATTACATTGTGGGTTTTTTTGCCGATGAAGTACAGCAACGACAGTAACCATTTTATTATTTTTGCTTATGATGATTAGCATGCGCAAAAACCAATGGCAAACCCAGTTGGTCTTTTAGTAAAGAGCTGTTGGCTTGGTCAATGCTAGTTTCTTATGCTAAGTGAGAAAGTGCATAAAGGCTAGTGACACATTTTTCGCTGTTTTGCCTTTTTTTCTTGGAAAAGGGGTATTTCCACCCTTCTAATGTTGCCCTTGCCCCCCCCCCGTGGTAATGATCAACTTAACCGCTCATGCAGAAAGATGTTCTATAGGACTAAGTTACTGAACACAGTGTGCCGGTTTGTGAACCTTCTAATGGATGTCCGTTTAAAAATCTCAGGCCTTCTCAACCAGGTTCTTTTAGGTTCCTGAACTGACAGGGCCGATTCACAAGCCACAACATAACTTATGGGAACCAATCAGATTTGATTATTTTATTAAACTGTGGGCGGATTCCAAACTTAACTGTCCTGATGTACATACCGTTGTGGCTTTTTCTTTTAAAATTACTGAACGGATTTGTGACAAACTAAGCAAACGCTTTCTAGTAGGACCAAGGTCCATCGTCATGCCAACCGTGGAATAATTCTTTCAAGCCCTTTTCTTTTCTGTGGAGATGAGCAAAAATTCATACTGGAACCGCAATATTTTGATTTGACCTGCACGCACAACCCTCAAAAAATAGAGACCCCTTGCGTGGCCTAGTTGCACGAAAATGTAAAGGGTCACTCTGAGATGCCTGGGTACTTTATTTAGAAATATTTATGCAGATCTGAGTGGATCTCCAAATTTGTTTTTAAATAAAGTGCATTCTTTGAATTTAGTCATTACTGCAGTTGCTATCTCTGACTCTGTATGCTTGTGGGTGTGTGTTTATACAAAAAATGTTTTTTGGATAAAAGTTCCCATTGTAATTTAAGGTTGCAGTTAGAGTGTACTGCTACAGTTATACACAGATGAAGTGTTAAATGTCCTGCAATATATATGTTAATGCACTTTTTCAAAACCTCACACAGTAGTTCGCGGCAAAATCTTAACTAAACTTGACCAGTGTTTTGTCCTGTGTTGTGCTGGGTGGGGATGGATGTTATCAAAGGTAAGATACAAGTTTTTTGTAGTATGATGTGTGTTTTTTAGCAACTTTATTGACGTACTTTAGTACCTTTAGGAAACTTTATTTTATGCAAGTCTAATACTCATGCATGGACCCGTTCACATGTCCATGAAACCTCATGCACAAGCCTGTGCACATGCCTGTGTATCCTTACGCACACGCCCATGCATCCTCATGCGCACGCCCATGCATAGTCATGCATGCGCCCGTTCACATGTCCGTGAAACCTCATGCACAAGCCCGTGCACATGCCCATGCATCCTTATGCTTCCACGGCTGCGCATCCTTATACTCACGCCTGCGCATCCTTATACTCATGCCCGCACATCCTCATGCACAGGCCCGCGCATCCTCATGCACAGGCCCGCGCATCCTCATGCACAGGCCCGCGCATCCTCATGCACAGGCCCGCGCATCCTCATGCACAGGCCCGCACATCCTCATGCACAGGCCCGCGCATCCTCATGCACACGTTCTGCGCATCCTCATGCACACGTTCTGCGCATCCTCATGCACACGTTCTGCGCATCCTCATGCACACGCCTGCGCATCCTCATTCACACGCCTGCGCATCCTCATTCACACGCCTGCGCATCCTCATTCACACGCCTGCGCATCCCCATTCACACGCCCACGCATCCTCATGCACATGCCTGCGCATCCTAATTCACACACCTGCGCATCCTCATGCCCGTGCTTACTCATGCATACGCCCATTCACATGTCTGTGAAACCTCATGCTTACGCCCATGTATCCTCATGCACAAGCCTGTTCATTCTTATCCACACACCCATGCCTTAACTTTGTGCATGTAAATACCATCCCATGACTTTTCAGAATCATATTTGTAGGAATTGTGTATGTGCCATTAATTATCTTTGGGCAGAATTAGTCCACCGTCTTTTTAATCGAACGGGACTCCGGTAAAACTATTTTGTCCTCAGGAAGGTGTTTTTAATTGCTTCCCTCTGTATTTACGTTAGGAGAGAGAACCTTCTTCTGCCCCCATCCACCAATCATTTGTCTCCTTATTTTTCCAACTCGAGCGCCCCTGTTTAGCAGGGTTGCAGCCACTGTTAATGTGAGGAGGAGCCCTATGATGAAGCATGCCACCTTTGAGTGGGTGAGAACTTTCATCCTTGAAGATAAACTTCCTAGGAGGAGACGGTATTGTCGCTCCTCCTTTAATTTTCTCACTTCTTGGGTACTCTGATAGCAGTGCTTTAAATGGGCTGGCACTGAGAACCTGCACTTCTTTCATTTGAAAGGGGGAGTATCTGCACTTCTCAGCACTGCTGCCATCCATTTCAAAAGGGAGAGTACCAGCACTTCTCAGCATTGCTTCCATTTAAAGGGAGAGTATCAGCACTTCTCAGCACTGCTGCTATCCATTTCAAAGGGAGAGAACCAGCACTTCTCAGCATTGCTTCCATTTAAAGGGAGAGTATCAGCACTTCTCAGCACTGCTGCCATCCATTTTAATGGGAGAGTATCAACACTTCTCAGCACTGCTGCTATCCATTTTAATGGGAGAGTAGCAGGACTTCTCAGCACTGCTGCTATACATTTCAAAGGGAGAGTATCCGCAGTTCTCAGCACTGCTGCCATCCATTTTAAAGAGAGTGTGTCAGCACTTCTCACAACTGCTGCCATCCATTTCAAAGGGAGAGTATCAGCAGTTCTCAGAACTACTGCCATTCGTTTCAATGGGAGAGTAGCAGCACTTCTCAGGAGCAAACTGGTACTCTAAATAGTAAGTTCCTGCACTTCTGTATTTCCATTTAAAGCACTGCTTGGTGGGTTAATAATATGAATGGGGCATTTGCGAACACAGACGTTGCATCAACAAGGTAGAATTTCTACATTCCCAGATTTGGTGCTTGGGAATCTTTGGGTCCACTTCGTTGCACATCTCATACATTAGTTGGCATTCACTTAACTCTTGCAGGCGGTTTGTGACCATGGAAAAGCACGCCCCTGGAATCCCTCAGAGGCTGGAGTAAATGTCTCGCAGGGATTTACAGAGGGAGGGAACACTCCTATGTTTGATGGGAGTGTCAGTGAAGAGGTGTCTCCACGGTAGAAAAACAACAAAAAACTATGAATGTGCAAAGGCATATTTGTGACGTACACATTTACACCAGGGAAATTGTGCACACGTCATTTTTATTCTTGAAATTGCTCAAGGGAAATATTACTGTTATAGAATTTGTAACATACACGTAAAATCCTTGTGAATCAAATCCCACTGGAGTCGGAAATGTGCTTGAAACCCATGAGAACTCTTTAAGAGTTGATTCCAACTTTCATAGGCAGGGCTTTGTGACTCGCCCATTCGGATTGACAGACAGACCTGCACTCGGTTGTTAATCCATCCGGTTACTTGTGCGGGCACACGCACCCTCGCGCTACTCACGTGTTCTCTGCCCCTCACGGTACTCACGTTCTCGCCCCTCGCGCTACTCACGCGTTCTCTGCCCCTCGCGCTACTCACGCGTTCTCTGCCCCTCGCGCTACACACGCGTTCTCTGCCCCTCACGGTACTCACGTTCTCGCCCCTCGCGCTACTCACGCGTTCTCTGCCCCTCACGCTTTAACTCACCTCGCACCTCAATTATGTCGTGTACTCGCACTGTTGCCGCACACACGCGTCCCTCCCTTTCCAAGAGTCGCCAGCCCTTTGGAGCCCCACACGTGCCCTCAGAGACCCCCCTCCCCCAGCGGTCAGCCATGACTCCCACTGCACTTGTTGATGCCGGTGAGTGGATGTCCAGCCGTCCGCCTGCTCCGGATGTAGCACAGATGATGTTTCTGATGACAATCGCAAAGTCCAGGAGGCAGACACTGACCTCTTTGTTACACGAAAAAAATGTCTCGTTTGGAAAATAGGACAGACCGTTAAAGAAACACTGCAGTCACTTCCCAAGCTGGTTAGATAGGCCAGGGGGTTGGGAGCCTGCTGCTCTGCTGGGATGTGTGCGCAAGTGTTCGGTTCTCGGGTGGCTCCACTCCACTTTTCATCTTTCCCAAGGGGGGGAGGGGGGGATCCCAAAATGCGACCTCTATGCCCCTGTAGTCTCTCTCAAAAGTTCTTAACCATCCCCCATTCCACACCTCCTACCCCACCCTGCCCACCCCCACAACCTGCCCGGCCCCTCTGCTGAAACTCCCTTCCACCTAAACGGAGGCCTCATTTAAACCCCCTGCTTTCAGGACCCTCGCTTCTATAGAGAAATCAGGTCTTTTGTTGGGTGTCTGTTCCTGCTGTCAGTCATGACCTCCAGGAAAATTGATCACCCCCTTGACAGTGCATGGGGTTAAAAAAAAAAAAAAAAAGGTTCAGTTTCTCAATGGACATTCATAATCTCGCAGGCGTCACATGTTAGTGCTACAATGCTGTTGTTTTTAGGCGGGTGCATTGTTCTATTGTACATGGCTACTTAGCGCACTAAAAGTACAGAAACCGGAGTGTACATTTACAGCTAAACGCGTGGGAATATATACTTGTTACAGTTTACAATTTTACAGTTTTCACTTGTCAAGAAAAATGTGGATACATTTTAATAAGATGATGTAAATAAAGATTAATACAGACCGAAAAGTCGATAAAATAATAGCGTGCTTAAAATTGTGATGTTGGGCTCAGGAAATGTGAAAAAATAATGTCAAACCGTGACGTCAGCCTCAATCCTCACCCACCACGCCCTCTCCATGAGTGCCACCCATTGCCACCCAGTCTGCTATATTTATCATCAACTAAGTTTATTTAGCTTATGAAGCCCTAAATAAATGAATATTTGTAGGCTGGTCCCATGTCTTCAGCGGCACCAGTATCCAGGCCTGGCTATTTTTTTAATCCCACAGTAATTTGTAGGCCTACAGTTGGCAAGACTACAAAACCCAGAATTCTAAATGTTTGCTAAAAAGTTAGCACTGGAAATCGTCGATCACCGGGCCGATAGGCAGCTAATCAAAAAGCCACACCCTCTCAACATCCGTGAGAACAAAATTCTATTAATTAGCCTCCCTCGTGCACGAGCAATTGCTAATGAGTGAATTGTCCGCCAGAAGAGACATCTTACAAGATGTGCTGAGAGGAGCACCCTTGCCTCCCAGGCTAAGAACTAAAACTTTTTTCACTGAAAGGTAAGATGCTTTTTGGGACCCGATATAAACTTTCAGAACTTTCACAGCAGTCAAATGGTGACTGTCGTGCTCAACGCAGTGTCATGTTTTTGAATCTTGTGGCTAGCTTATTTTCCATTCTCTTTTATTTGTGCCTTTTTACCTCCAGATCCAGGCTGGCAGGTTGCAAGTTCGAATAAGGGCAGGAATGAGACCACTCTTTCATCCCTGTTAGGTCAGTAAATTGACTGGTACTGACTTCGTGAATAAGGCCAGGCAATGTCGCAATCTAGTGGTTGGGCTTGGCTACTTGTACAGCTAGGTGATGCATTTCTTTCGGATTTATCATTTTATGTATGGGTGGGTGTACATTAAGTCCCAGAGGGCAAACCATGGTTGGCTACAAAGCAATGGCTGGTTAAAAGTAGCACATATACGTGCCAAGGAGCCGCTTGGAAGCCCGGCCAATGGGACTGCAGCAGTCAGTCACGTGTGATGGAGTCTAGAAGCAGGGGCTCTGCATTTAGGCATAGCGTTAGCAAACACTTTTTGATTTTACCAAAGTTATATGTAGCATACTTACATGTAAGGACTTCCAGCTGCCCATTGCACCATGCACAATGGGGTAGTGGGGCAGCCCACTATAGTCATTGGCCAATATCACTACGAATAACCCTTTCACACACAGCATATACGCAGACAAAGAAGTTCCCGTGAGTGCCACTACCAAGGCAATGTGCGCTTTTTGATACTTATATATGTTTTACTTTTAACCAAACGTTTTTATATATATATTGAGGCAGCGCCCACAGCTCCCCAGCAATAAAGGTTTACAAGAAACAGAATAAAACACGCATTGGCAAAGCCAAAAGGCTGACAGTCAAAATCTGAGATATTGGCTATGCCAGTGCTTGTTTTTTTGGAAGCATGGGGGGGGGGGGTTAAGGAAGGTTGTCAGTCTTGTTCCATCCACCATGGTTTCCATTTCTCTGATACCACTCAATCAATGGGGCCCTCTTTGGCAATCTCATGAATAAGAGGCTCTATTTAAGAGCCACTAAATGGTAAACTCGAGCTTGCAAGTGCTTGGGCGGTGGGAGGTAGAGCAGTCTGCCCAGGATCACACTGGGCTGATTTATAAATATATTTGCACATGTGGATAGAATTTACAGGTGCAAATAGCTTTGTTTGTGGCTGTACAGCCACGTGTGACATTCAGAAAAGGTGGTTTTACACAGCACACAAGGAGTTTCACGCGGTAAATCTACTACCAGTGGTAGGCAGTTCAGTTGTCATTGTGTTTGTTTTGGGCTTATCAGCCCTGTCAAGGACAGGAGTGAATCCCCTTTCCAGGTTGTGAATGGGAAGAGAACACATGAAGAATTGATTGGGGTGTAGAGGATGGGGTTTTTCACAGGCAAAAAAGGCTTGTTCCCCTTGTAGAAGAAACAAGTTGGCAAGTGCACTTGCACAAGGATTTACTCTTGAGCAAACTCACAACTCACGCGGAAATGAAATCCACAAAAGCATTTGAGGATTGGCATCGGGTGATCTCCCTGCTCCTCTCAAACCCAATCCGGCTCTGACCATGAACACTGCAGATCTTCGCTCTACATACGAGAAGGTGAGTACATCGTGTGGCACATTTTACTAAGCCGCAGGCACTTTGCGCTCAGAAGCTCACAAGCCAGCCTAGCTCTCCTCCACCTCCCACCCGACCTACCCCCGCAGCTTATATTTCCTTTCTGCTTGTTTCCTGCTTTGAGAACTGATGGATCATGGCTACCAGTGTCTTCAGGCTGATTTTTTTTTTTTTTTTGCAACGCTCCATGTGTTTTTAGAAAGTATATAACCTGACCCATCTCTAAATCTCACAAGTCCCCAAAAGCCCTTCAGAGACTTCAGACAAGGCCCGGTGAGGGATGCGATCATCCCCAGCCATGGAGCAAATGTGAGACCTTTTGACATAAAGTATTCTAGTAGATTCAAATTTGTAAGTATTTCAGATTGTAAATTTGTGCCAGGTGCACTTTTTTCACATGCAGAAATGTGATACAAAATTGCTAGTGTACATGCAGACTTTTCTTCTTTCTTCACTGGAATTTTGTTTTTGCCCTAGAGAAAATGCTTTCCCCAGACCCTCGCCATTTTTGGGGAGTTTGTACTTCTCTAGTAACACATCTAGCTAGCGCTACATAAATCTCTAAATAGATAAATGTACTTTTGGCTTTGGAAGGAGTAAATCTGCAAGTGTTTTCAGGGTGAATTTGTGGTGGTTGTGCACAAACGGATGAGTGTGTGTGCATTTATTTTCCATGGGTGGACCACCCTGGACAGCCCACAATCCCTTCCCATTTAACAATGATTCCACCCCACTGACGTGGAATTTCTGTGCACGCACTCCATTTGACGAGTTAAAATCTCATTTTTTCCCGTTTCTGTGAATCAGGAGTGGGATCTGCTCATGAAAACTGCCTTTTCTGTGCAACCAAGTTTAACTTAAGTGGACAAAATGGACAAAACAGTTAAGAATCGGCCCCTGTGAGTGGATTGGTTGCTTTTGTGTTTGCCTAATGGCACTTGTGTAATGTCACTTGTGTGTGTATTTTTTTTAAAACTTTTGTGTGTGATGTGTGTGCACCTTTTGCACATCTTGTAGGTGGTAACTTTGAGGTGATTAGGGTGGACACCTAAGTTTTATTTCCAGCAAGCAAAATAAAACAATGCAATTGTAATTAGAAGTTCCTGTTAGTATATTTTATTTTGTAATACGTGGGCATGGCCAGTGCAAGCTTTGAAGCACTTTACTTTATATAAAAATATAACGATCCTCACGAGGCAAACGGCATTGTTTTTTTATTTATTTTTTTAAATTTAAAGTCTGAGTTGCGTTTGTGGGGTCTGATGGCTTTATTTTTATTCATGCAGAGTATGGTTGCAGTGTTGTTTGGTGATGTTGCTGGATATTTATGTAGCGCCGTATTCGCAAAATACTTTGCCTCTTGGTGCTTCTTTGTAAAATAATTTTCATTATTTATTCTGTCCACAGAACTTAAACTTGCTAAAGTCTGAAAGCGCTCATTATAGAAGTTTTTGATCACAAAGATGACAGGCCACGGTTACATACCTTTCAGAGCTGCAGGCGCATAGAACACTGAGCTATCTCACGCGCAGTTCTGTTGTACATGCATTTATATACAAAAAGGGCAGTTGTTTTTCACAGCAGTGCCATTAACTGCGCGAAAGTTGTCAGTTAATAGCGCGAACGGAGGTATTATCGTATTGAGGCTGTGAAATCTACCTGGATACAGTTCTGTATCTACCCAGGGGCTACAATCCCACATATAGATATAACAAGCATTTATAAAGCCAATAAGTCTTGTATATGCAAGATCTATTGGCTTTGCCGATTTTTTTTTTTGTAAAGACATGTTGGCCAGGAACGCCTTTACTGCGCAGCAGGGCTGAAAGTGAAAACAATAGCGCTAGACATGGTCAGTGCTGGTGGCCTCCTAGCGTTTTTTTTTTTTACTTTCAACTATAGTGCACAGTAGTCACTATGTGTACAAAATGGCTAAAAAATACATTGACAACACCAACTAGCTCTTGTGCATGCGAGGGCTGTTTGGCTTTAATATTTTTTGTGGCAGGAGGGTTTGCATGCAACAACGTGTGGGAGGGAATAGTGGTGAGTGTCACGTACATGTATCAAGCAACAATGGAGGTGGCAGGGGTTGGAGGATGGATATGGGGAAGGAACAAGAATGGTGTAAGCAACAATGGGAAAGCAATGACGTGAAGGGGGACCGGGCCGGACTGGGTACCCAAAGCAGCCCTGGCAATTTTCTCGGAGCAGCCCCTGGGGAAGCACTGCCTGACCCCGGCAGGCAGGATCGCTTGCTTGCTGCTTTTGTTATTGGCTGCTGATATTGCTGCACTGCTGCAAAACCAGCCCCCATCACTGCAAAACCGGCCCCTACCCTTCCAGCTTCTCGGGGAAATTTAAGATGCCCGCTACGGCCATTCTGGCCCTGAGGGGGGAGGACGCACAGGGCAAGCAAAAACAGCGGGCAAACAACACTGGAGGGGGAACCAACGAAGGAGCAAGCAATGACTGGGGAGGGGGCAAGAAACAACGGTGAAGCATTGCTGTGGGGGTACATGGTAGCAAGCAACAATGACAGCAATGGGGGAAGAACAAAAAAAAGTACTCCAATCCCAGCATGAGCTGGGCACTAGTCAAAAAGAAACAATCTGTACCTGGTCCATGCTATGCATAAGGGAGAACCAAACCAAGAGGAAGTGAAACAGGCATGTGCTGGCCAATCAGGATCCCGCAAGTAAGAGTGACAATGTAGTCAAAGGATGGTAAGCAATGGGTGGGCTCAAAGCCCACTTTTAGTTAACAAAATGTCTTGAAAGCAACAGTTTCAGCTAAGTGTGTATTTGTGTATGTCTGTCAGTGTGTGTGTCATGTATAACTCACACTGTGGGGACCGGTCCTCATAGCGTGGATTTACATTTCTCTCTCTCTCGCTCTCTTTCTCTCTCACTCTCTCTCTCTCTCTCTCTCGTTAGGCTGAGCTGCGGTAGGTCATGTGACGGCTCATAGTAGTCTTAACATACATAACTTTTACTTGCATATTTATTTGAAGTTTTCTCTGTAGCGCTACATGCGTTAGTAGTGCAAACCAAAGACTAAACGTGCTCTTGGCGTGTCGTGCCAGACGTTATTATTTCCCAGTTTGGTAGTACTTCTTTTCGTGGGTTCAGAAAGATGAACCGTTGAGTAGGCCCTGCAAACTAGGCCCACTTCCTTGTTCTATTGTGGTCATTTTTAACTGTGTTACTTCCAGATCACTCTGCATGCTGGTTTAGGGTCCTTCTATTATATCAAAGCAGTGAGTGCTGCTTACACCTTCTTTTCCAAGTTTGTGACGTAATTATTAGTGCCGAATAAATGTGATGCTCATTTATCGATCTTATAAGGATAGAAGACTGAGACAGCCCTACAAGGATTTTGAGCACGTGTAACCTTAAGTTTGCACTTTACCCTCTTGAGACATTTTATTGGATGGTAATAGATGGCTGGGAGTGATGTCGGGGAGGTGTACATTTTGTGATGGAAAAGAGGCCTGCCCCCTTCTACCAACCTTTGAAGGAATGTTCGGCATATTGACGCATTAACATTTGAGGTGGCACTAACATTTGGGGTGACAAGGGAGGAGAAGTGGCGGTGGCTGAAGAGCGTTGGAAGGTTTGGGTGACTGGAAATCAACCCAGTCTGCCATCCTTTCGGTCGAAGCAGCTTCGAACTAAAGGCAACCTGAACTGCTGAGCTCTGCAAGGTGCCACCCTGGGTGCCCTCACAATCCGGAGCGCGCTGTATTATTGCCAGTTCGAGTTGGTTCGCCCACTCGTGTGCCTTATAGGGCCGACCTAGGTTTCAAATTGTCGACTGCAGAACCCAAAAACCTCTAATCTTGGCTTCCCCTGACCCAAAACTGTGTGATCTTGGGCTTATCCTTAAATCGTCTGCTGTCCCAGTTCCATCACCTGTCAAAACCGACAGCGCTTAGAAACCGGACGATCTTCGATATGAAGCGCTATATTAAGGAACACAGAAGCAACGCGCGCCCTGCTGCGTGACGTGCATCTCTCAGGCAAGGAAGGTAAATGGTGAGGTGGGGGCACGTGTGCCGCAGGTTATCTCCGCGGAGCCGCTATGGTTTTTGTTTAGAAGAGTCGGGCCCCCAGCCCCCGTTAGAGAGTGAGGCGGATTTCTGCGCAGCCAGCAGAGGGCTCGCGAGCCTTTATCACGCTGCGAACACTCCGGCCCTCGGAGTGATAAGCGTGAACTGACGGAGGCTGTCATCCCCAGTTTGAGGGCTTTAAAACGTATTGGGATGGAATAATTAGATTTCCTATCGTTACGGCTGCAGCCATCGAAAGGATCAACCAGATTAATTTTCCCTCTTGCTGCTCATTAATATTCATTAGAGACGAATAAAAGACGAAAAAAATCCAGTGTGGGGGGGAGGGGGAGGGGGGGTGGCGGCGCGGGGGTCTCGCGGATGAGCCAAAGCGCGAGGAGTCGAGAGGGCATGCCAGGTACCACCGGTATCTGAGGACAGTCCGCGTCCTTCTGTACTGAGAGAGTGCTATATCGAACTAGGGGTGTCGTAGCACTATATAGCACTAAGAGGTGATAATCAACCAAGTAAACTTTTTTTGTTTGCCTAGCGCACACAGTTTGTTGAATCGACTCTTTAGTGCCATGGAAAGGGGACACATCCAAGGCTGTGGTGATTGATGCCCTACGTGGCATTGCGAGCTGCCAGCCTGTCCTTGGGCAGAGAGCTGTTCTGGAGGGTGAAAGGTGCGCCGTCCGCAGTTCCTCTCTGGCTGAGGTGTCCAGGGAAGGTCCAGGAGTCCATGTTCACGTAGAATCTTCAGGATGACCCTTGACGATGTAAATAAGTCCCACTGGGAGTCATTGTATAGTTCACCATGTGCGGAGATCCTGAACACTGGTGGTTTTCTGGATCTTCTGGACATCCATTGGAAACCCCTGCCTATGCAGACCGATGTTGGTCAGGGGAGACGAGGAATGCTGGGGGGGTGTACTTGGCAACAAAGATCGTCAGGTCTGTGCCAACTTTAGAGGTATCCTCTCCTGTGCACCTCTAAAACTTAATAAAAGGGAGGGAAAAAAAGTTCTGTGGAAAATGTTTGGAAAGGGATGTGTATTGCCAAAGACAGCGGTTCTTAACCTTTTGACTTCTGTGGACCCTCCAGTTTATCATTAATAAAATCTGGAGACCCCCACTCAGTCATTATTGGAAGGCGGGGAGTACCCCTGGCCGGAGCAGTTTCTGTGATTGGACCTCAAAACAATACACACAAATGCAAAAACAAATCTACACCAAAGAAATGTTCATATGTTGAAATATTTTGTGTAATCCACAATCAAATCTAGAAAACCTTTTTAAATGTTTAATTTCCCTTCCTTATTTGTACATACTTTATGAATTTTAAATGATGCATTTTAATATTTAATTGGGTAAAACAGTCGCAGGACCCTCCAATTAGGCCTCCTGGACCTCCCCATGGGTCCTCAGACCAAAGGTTAATAACCACTGGTCTAGGAGTTTTCTTTAAATTCAGTTCAGGGTGAGGAACTTTAGATTATGGTGCCTGACTGGGCCCAAATCACAAAGGTCCATATGGGGGTATCATCAATGGCCTCTGCCTGTATCCTATATTAAGAGCATCAGGTTTGTTAAGTGAATAATGATTTAACACATTGACTATCTTTTAAAGCTGTTGTTTTTCTTTGTTTTTTTAAATTAAAAAAACAATTTCTACTTACTGCTTAACTTATATAATAAGGATGTGCTGGATGGTTTTTGTGGATGTTGCAAAATCTATTCCATGGCGATCACCACCTTCCAATATGATAGACATATCTCAACAGGGTTTCAAGGCCATCAACATCCCTCCCCTCGCACTAGACTGCCTCAAAGATGATTAAACTTATTAGGCCTTCTGCATCTTTCCTGACCATCCGGCTTTTCCAGCACACTCTGCATCTTTTAAGGGAATCTGGATCTGCTAGAACAGATCAGCCTGTAAGTGGTACGTCTCTTCCAAAGCCATCAACAACTTCTGAGGTCATCAGAATCTTCCAAGGTCAACTGTGTCTTCAATGGGGATCAGCATCTTAGATTAGGATCTGCCACTTCGAAGGGATTCAAAATGTTCCCAGGCAAAACAACCTAACTTTTCAAAATTTATGTAAAACAAATCTAAAACATAATTTTTTTTTGATGTCTCAATGTTTTGAGCTAGCTTTTCTATCTCAACGTGGACAAGTCCTTCCCGGGATTTTATTATTTGTGTCAGATGGCATTATGCACCACATACACCACGTAGGAGGCCCACTGATCCATTATACATGAGAGTGGTGTGGCCATTCCTTGTACTTGTGACATCTGAAGATGGCTCACAAGTTGGTGACCTCATGTTCTTCGCTCAGCAGTGTCATGAGCTACAGTTTCTCTCTCCATTTGACAATTAGGGCCCAATTACGACTTTGGCGGTGCAGTGCCAGGTCCGCCCCGCTGCCACACCGCTAAAGCCGTGGTCGGACCACCCACAAAGATTCGGAGTTTCCTCCTGCCTGGCAGGCTTTTTGTGGTGTTCCCATGGCGGTGCCTCTGAAAACGGGCACCGCAATGGGAATGCCAAAAACCGTTCCTGCACGGCATGGACTGAAAAGTCCATGGCGTGCAGGAACTGGTGTGCATGCACACCGGGGGGCACAACAGGGAGGCACATGTTGTGCCCCCCTGTGTGCAACCACAGGGCGCAGAAGCACGGGCCCTGTAGGGCTCCCTTTGTTTCCTCTCCACCAGGGTTTACATCGAGGAGGAACCGCCATGAAAACCCTGACGGAGAGGAAACTCCTAATATGCTTGGCGGGACCGTGTCGGTCCCGTCAAGCCTATGGATGCCTCAACACCTCCAGGGAACGGCAGTTTCCTGGTGGATGCTGCGGGGCTGTGGCAGTCCGACTGCCCGAGTCATAATCAGGTGGTCGGGGGACCTTCACCGCTGTGTCCCCGCGAGTTCACGGACCGCCAGTCTCGTAATTGGGGCCTTAGTGTTCATGATGAAATACTTCTTTCAAAACCCCACCACTGGTTAGCAAGATAATGCACAGCAAGTGTAGCCACAAACACTGTTACTGGTAAGCAACGTTTTCCCTTTCCTATCCTGCATTTTGTGCATATGTAAAAATGTGACATTTGTGCAAAAAAAATGATGATGAATATTGAACAATATCACTACTTATGAGGAGCCTGAAACAGAAACATTTGTGATGATTTCGTTTGAAATGCAATCTGCGGGTCAATTTATTGAGAGATATTTTGACTCACTTACTCTAGAATGTTGAGAAATTGCCACAATCTTGCTGTATTTCCCGCAAAGTTATTTGTGACCTTTAACGAGTGCGTGTCCTGACGCAGGTGCATGACGATACGAACGTGTCTTGACGTAAGTGCATGACGATATGAGCGTGCCCTGATACACGTGCATGACGGAATGAGCGTGCATGATGATATACGGGGAGATCACAACGTACAATTGGTAGATCCATAGTTTTGGATTTTGCGGTGAAGTGATTGCAAATCGACATTTTTTTCCCACGCTATTTAGAATTGTTTTTATTTGTATCCTGCACAATAGAGATGCTGAAACATCATCTGTGTGAACGTCTCACTCGCCCAAAAATTTTTTGTGCATGTAATAGTTCAGTGTTTGTGAGGCCGGAAAGAGTGTGGTTTGCGTTCAACAAAAAATAATACAAATAATGGAAACGATTTAATAAAGTGTGTTTAGCTATTTGACTGTTTCAGGTGGAGAATCCTTGTTCTGGCAATTATAAAAAAAAAAGTTTCTGATGGTTATTCCCATCACAGCAAGTGCTTTTAAGTGAGGCCGACAAGGCACCAGTCACAGGGCAACTTAGGCCTGACGTGCTGGAAGACGTGACGTGTCCTTTTCTGGCCATTCACGGAAACACACAATGACTTTTACTCGGCACTCGCCGAAAAAGCGCTTCGAGGCCTCGTCAGGGGTAGTAAGCGCTATATAAATGCACTTACAATTACTTGTTCTTTGTGGGGTCGTTGAGCAAAAACCCGAGGTGATTTCTTAGCTCGGTGAACTCCTGGTGCCATCTAGCGGTACAAGAAAATACTACAAGTATTTAAATTAATGCAGACCATATATATCACTGTAGTATCTTGAACCCGAGGTGGCGTTGCCTGTTTGTACAGTAGTTCGTTCGTATTTCTAAACGCACTGCTTACCGTTTTTGCAAGACCTCTCTGTGCTGAAACCCTGCAACAAACCTCACTTAAAATATAATAAGATCTCTTAAAAATTCTGTAAACTTGATCTAGGCTGGTTAGTCTCCCACACACTATAAGAGGTCCTGTTCTTGACATGATTTTTTTGTTTTCTTGAAAATCGCTTTTATTTGTGGTTTGAAAAGAGACATTACAAACATTTGTTTAAATAAATAATTTCGGCAGTGAAAATTAGAAGATCAACATATCTATATATTTTTTACAATAATTTAACACCCTGAGCACAAATTCCTGTAAGTTAAAGCCAGTCATATAAGACTAAGCAATCTCTGATAAAACCATTACATCCTCTTCTGCCACTGCGGCAAAGTGCATTGGTACAAAATATATGCGTCATTGTCATTTGTGAAGTGAAATATTTTAGTATCCTTTTTGGTAGCAGTCCACACAGAGTCTTGAATCAAGTCCTTTTGTTTATTTTATTTCAGAATCTTTTAAACACGGAGAACAGTATATGCAAGGGGTTGAGTGACTACCCTCGTTGCTGCCAGTCACGAGAAGCGGGAAATATAGAGACATTGAGAGAGGACTTATCAAGGTCTGAAATACAGAGCTTAAATACTACGAGGACTAATATTTCCTAGAGAGGAGACAAATATATTCATTTAGAAGTGAACAACATCGGCAATGGTGATTTACATCTCGGGGACATTTCAGCAGTGAGGGTAGTCATTCAACCCCTTGCATATAACTGTATGGATATGAACTCAATCTTGACATTCAAGCCTTGAGAAAGCCCAGGGGGGCGAAACGTACGTCGGCTGCTACTGTTCTCCGTGTTTAATAGATTCTGAAATAAAATAAACAAAAGGACTTGATTCAAGACTCTGTGTGGACTGCTACCAAAAAGGATACTAATCCATGGCGAATTGATACATACATTGTGGTTGCATTTTCATATCGATTGTTTTTAAAGTTTTGGATATTAGTTACAACCATTTGGTGTGCTTTGGTGCATTTTGGTTCAAATATTGTTCTAGGCTGTTAGCAGTACTAGTAGAAATATACCCTGGTGGGTGGGTATTATGACACCATGGGAGCACCCGAAAGAAATATTTTTATTGAATGATACAGTCAAAAACTATTGAAAATGGATGTGCAGGTTATAGGACAAACCCACAAGTCTTTTGGAATGAATATCTAATCTCAAACCCATACACAGAATGTATTGGCACTAGCACAAAAAGGAAACTGACCTGATGCAAACATCACATTAGCAAAATTCCACATTAGTACTAATACATTTGAGCACCTATACAGCCTAAATATGCGGCGTTCATGAAAATAATACTGAGTCCACTTTCCATGCGGTAGAAGGTTGTTAAGACATGCACAAAAGTAGTTTGTACATGCACACCTTAAGTGCGCCTTTCAGTGATACTTCCTCTGGTGGGCGCATAAGAAAGATTGTGATTTGAGATCACAGATATGTAGTCACTAAATGTGGTCTTTCATTTGATCTTTTTATTAACTATTACAGAAACCCTCTATGTCTCTCATCCTTATCTGAAAAGAGCTAAAGACATTGTTCTCATAGTTTTGCTCAACTTTCACTGATGCCGAAGACAGACTGTGTGTCAGACACCTTTCGTTATCATTCATCCATGCCCATTCCATTCCTGCCTAGTCCTGAAAATCGCCAGCAGCCCTTCTTACCTTCTTATTTCCCTTGTTGAATTGATGTTGGAGAAGTTCCATTCATGTCCTGACGCCATCTTTTGATGCCAGCAGATGTTACTGGGAACAGAAGATCAATTTTATGCACACAGACACAGGCTATGTTGGCTAATATGATGAAAAACTTGCTACTCCTGCTTTACCTGTCTCAAATATGATTCCTTCCTTAGTACCCCATGCAGAACCTAGGACCTTTTCTCAGCATCCGATGACAGACAGTTTTGTACGTCTCTTGTGAGTGCTCATTTAATCAATGCGCGGCCATGACATTTCACGGATGATACATTGTGCCTTTGAATTACATTATGGTTTGGTGATGTAGGCAGTGCTTAATTTGTAAAATAATAAGTGCAGGTACCCAAACGTTTGCTCAGAAGTTGCCGTCGGCTCTGCAGAAGGTTTTTGTGCGGAATATCAAGGCTGCGTAGTCTTAATTCCACCTCCTGCAACTTCAGTCCATCAGCAGACACTCCCTGCCTGTCTCGCGCCTACATGTTATTTTGTGTCCCTGCTTTCTCCCTTTGTCACTGTCTTCTCATCTTTCTGTTCCTGCTTCTTTCCCCTTTTTATATATTTTTTTCTCTCTTGTTCATGGCTGAAGTCTAATGAGGAAAAATACGTGCTGGTGCCCATCAACGAGTGCGGGTGGGCTCCACCTGCTACCACCATCTCAAATTAAGCATTGTACGCAGCAAAGTAGTTTCTTACTGTCCGCTGGTCAACATAGATCTGTCAATAGTAGAACCAGTTTCCACATTCCTGGAAGGAGCCTCCCACCTCTGCTAGCTGCACCCACCCAGCTACCTCCCACTGAAGGCAGCGCTCCCTGGTTAACTATCACTAGAGCTCTTCACACAGTGCAAGCCTCATGCTTTAGCTTTGCCAGTGCTTGTTCTGCAGTCCTACTACTGATGCTATCATGTAGCTGATCTCAGATGTTAAGCAGCTCCACCCACCATGTGCCTTATCAGAATCCTCAGTTCTCACTCTGGCCTGGTAGAAGTCGCATCCTTTGGTGGCTCCTGGGGCGGTCTTGTCCAACTACTTCACCGTGGAGCCAGTTGCACCAAAACAAGTTTGAGGTTCTTGCGGTGGCTTGAACTTCTATCCTAATGGCTAACGCAGAGGAGTCATTGGTCGAAGGAGCATTTCTCTGCATTTTTATGGACCACACCATAATCTTCTGAAATCCCACTAGCACCTCTATGTGCTTCGCAGTTATATACGCAATTGCCACCTTATTCCTCATATGCAAAATCCTGGGGACCTTATTATTTATTTCAACCCCACTAGGTCTATGATACCCCGCCCTCTGCCAGCACCTTTTTGTAAGCGTATATTTGTACTTCATGTAATTTTAAATGGTACAAGGAATGCTGGCCCAGCCTGATATGTAAATTTATTGACAGGTTCAGGAGGGGCGTGTTCCGGAACAGACAGACTAAAATGAGTAGGAGTTTGCATTGCTAGATAGAGGTATCCGACCCTGTATGCAATAGGAGCAATTTTGTTTTGGTAAACCATGGCTTGAAAATAGAGTTAAGTCATTTAAAGAAAAATTGCAGGCCCCTCTTCACAGGCCCAGACATCTTTGCATTATGCTAGGTGGTTGTACTCGGACATACATGCTTCAGTTCACTATTCTTCATTGGATAGCACAGACCGTTTGCAAAAGGAATAGAAATGAGCATTGGCAAAGCCAATAGCTCTTGGCTACAAGCTGACAAATAAAAAGCAAGCAAATGAGAATGCTAATAAAGTCGACCAATGGTAAGCTGTGGGCAGGCTCTAAGCCCCACTGTAAGCTGACAGTAGGCCTTTTTGCTAACAGACAGCTTGCACTCTCTGGTATGTGAAACCTAAGAAGCAGTCCTCTAAGGTAAGCAGTGGAAGAATACAACCCATCCACTCCGAACACTGTGAGGCAGAAATTATCGAGGGTGGGACAAACACACTTATAAACAAGACAACCATTGAAAAAGGATCGCAGAACTGACTTAGACATCAATGCCATCCATTCATGAGCAACAAGCTGACCCAGAGTCCACTCTGAGCATATTGGAAACAATACAACAGACTACAGGCAACTAACTATAGCCTACATAGTAACCCAAAGTAATAGGAGCAGGAACGAACCTAACCACTGCGCAAGACATGGGAGCAAGATGACAGCTGGGAGGGGACGAAAACCAAAATGGAATCCAGTATTGTGGCTGATCTGGAATGCTGGGTTCTACCTCCATGCATTTGATGACCCATCACTGTCTCTGCAAATCCTTAATAAAATGATGATGTAATCAAAGGTGTGCCATTTATTCAAGATCAGGCAATAAGCAAATGGTTACAGCCCTTATAGCCTGACGCTTCCAAGTCTGACTTAATGATGTTGGGACTAGCGCACGACTCACGTCAGATGCCCCCTCAGACTTGACTCAAGAAGTAACTTTATACATTTGTATTGGGATTTATATAGCACAAACCTAGCTAGGAAGCAACAGATCATCATGTGGGTGACAGAAGGGATAAGTATAATTCAAGAGTGTGTGCCTAGAAGCAAGAAGGCGAAGTTGGTGAATAGTTGATGGGACGCGTATCCATGTGGATCCATATCAGTGGTTTTTAATGTGCTCCTAGAAGACATGGTTTCATAGCTCTTTTCTGAATTGTATGACAACCGAGACAAGTCTGATATGTGGAAGAGTGTTTTTCCAGAGCCTAGAAACCTAAATCGAGAAAACATATTTCCTGGTTCTTTTTTTGCACTTCGTGTGTTCACACTTGGTTTTGTTCGGACTCCCTGCGGGGCATTGAACTCCTGAGCAGGTGAGGATTTTGGCCAGTTATTCAGGGGTGCCTATAGAGATTGCCTTAGTTCGATAAGTGTTTACAGTCATTGACCCACAACTGCACACCAATTGGATGCAGTTCTATGCAGAATAACTTCCCAGAGCAGTGTATATTCCCTCTTGGCTTTCATTTCTGCTGGGGTGGAAGGTTGCAGAAGGACACAGATGTAGTGTTGCAGATGTCATATCTTAGTGCTTCAGAGAAAAATTTGATTAACCCTTTCTTTTCTCTTCTCTGTTTCTGTCAGGGCCCACCGGTGACCTTGGTTCTCGAGGACAAACAGTGCTGGCTGGCGAAGCTTCCTTTAGTGTCCAGCGAGTTGGAAGCGAATTCAGTGATATACAGGAAAGGTGTGTATCCATCCCACAGCCTCAGCACAATCTGCAGAGGAAATATAACTCTATGCGCTTCCTCTTGAGTTTACCGGCTCTCGATATCATTTTTGGGGTGTGGATGTGTGTGGTGGTGGTGATTTGAGTTGGTTTGCTTTTGGACATATGGTTTTGCAAGTGGAGTGTGATTAGTTGAAGAGTGGAGGCAAAAGAGATTGGGAGCATGGATGCCAATTAGGGCCATGCAGGACCAGCAGATGATATCCGCAGCTCGTTAACCCAGTTGTGCTCATGCAGGTAGCAAGAGGATCAGAATGTAAACAGGACACCTTGACCTTCTGTAAGCCCCCTGCAGTGAGTAGGTGGCTGTGTAGACCAAGGTTGGGATAATGGGTCACCCCCTGTGATGTCCTAGGTAGACCTGTGGCATATGTTGTCAGTTACACTTCCCCAGCTATTTTGACCAGTAGACGTACATGATGGGAGTGGTTTGTGGCAGTGGGAAAACTAGAGCGCATCAGTCATAGTTAGCCGTTTGTCAGTAACAATAAGCAGCAACAAGCTTCTTAGAGTAAGAGCACATGATTTATAACAGACCATAACATGTGTATTTGTAAAGTGCATGTGCACCCAAGGGCATCTTGGTGCTGAATAACAGATGTTTGTTGTTACCCAACTCAATGGTAGTCATTTTATCGACCTCAGAAGGATGAAAGGCTGAGTGGACCTGCTGGGATTTGAACCTGTGACCATGAGGTCAAACACAGGCCCCTACAGTGGACGCATTAGTCCACTAAGCCACCAGGACCGGCTTTATGTGTTGTTTCAGCTTGGTGCTCCAGCTCATAGCCCAGCGATGGTCCCTGAAGCTCTGGTCAACAAGCCTGATCTTAGAGGAAGATAGAAGCCAATTTTTCTTACTTCTTCTTGAGAACAGGAGCAGCAGCCTCCTGCCCTGTCAGCTGCCAGGCCACCTCGGCCCTCAGGTTTGCCTTTGACCTAATGAAGGAAGTGTGCTTCCCTGCTGGCCCGTTTTTTACCAGGAGCCAGCAGTAGTGCAGTTGTGCTGGCCTTGTCATAGGCCAGCTAGTCACCCTGGGAGCGGAAGGTTAACCGTAGTGGCCATGAAAGAGAGCCATTGGCAGTGGTGGCTGCACACTACCTCTTCCTCTGAGGAGAGCGAGGAGTTGACTCACCCGCCCGGGGAACGGGAGGAGGTGTAGGAAAGACCTGCAGTATTTTATGTTCTACTACGGCCAATGGAGCCTCTGCCAGGATCTGCCTGCACCATTTGTCCAACCGCTGCCACAGGAATCGCGAAAAGTTAGGAATGGAAACTTGTGGGTGGGAAACACCCAGCATGTCCAACTTGGGATGTCTCACCCCCATAATAGTGACTCACCTCATGCCTCCAGTACTCTGTAAATAATCATAACTTGGTCTCATACGTGGCGCTTCTGCGATTGTCTCTTTGGCATCTATCCCAGTTCTCTCGGGTAGGTGAACCAGAATTCAATGCTTTAGCCATTGTCTGTATTCATCGACAAAAAGCGAGAGCATTGTGAGAGGGCAGAAATTGCATCAGCGTTCCATGAGGCACTTTAACTTAAATGTAGAGTGGAAAGTGATTTTAGTACACAACTTTGTGTGCTCGCAGTATTTTATCTGGAGGTTTTTTCTTCATATTTACTATTTGTGAGGTCCGATGTCCCAGATGTGAACGTAATGTACACATCCATCACACTGTAGCCTGTGGTGTCCACTGTGCAATGCACAGTGTGCCATGCCTTCTGGTAGAAGGGCCCCCGCTCGGGCCCTCATTACGAGTGGCTCGCAGTGGTATCCACAGTGAACAGCACTCCAGGCCATCGCATCTCATGGGCGGAAGCTGTGCTGCCCTCCCTGCTCTGTCCTCACCAGGTCTCCCCTCCCTAGCTCTTCCCTCCACCACCCACACCAAGAGCCTCCGGAAAACCCTACACCCATTTGCCACCTGTAGTAAATGGACTCAGATTTTGGCATGGTATTCACCACGCCTCATCAACTGGACTCTGCCAGCGCCTAGATACCCTCACGGGTGACAAGAAGCGCTCTACAAATCTACTGATTGATTGATTGATGGGTTGAAGAGGAGAAAACATAGAGATTTGGAGCTCGTGTTCCCGGGTCTGCGTGTTATTACCTACTCCGTGGGAATTAACTTGTGATCTCCAGATTTAGGTATTTAGGCGCATGGCATGGTTAATGACTAGAATTGGCGAATCCGGCCCAGGTTCCACCCCTCACCCGAATCCAGGAAATTCGTAATAAGACCCTATGAAGGTAAACAAGCAAATCCAGTCTGTATCTCTTTAAGAACCAGGATGCCACTGTCTGGCCATCAGCAGTGATCAGTCACGCAGGGAATCTTTCCTTCCACTCAAGCTTCTTATTTTCACTCGAGCCGCAGGTCAGTGTTGCACAGCAACTGATAAGGGGACACACTCAGACATTTTTTGTGATTTTTGGCAGCAGGGAGAAGGGATGTGTTGAGGCACGCTGTCCTTCGACCTTTGGAGGTGTTTTGGCTTTGTGCAACCACTCAGCAGCTCACTTCCTGTTTCCAGAGGGCAGAGGTTAACCAGACAGGAAGTCCAACCTGCATCCTTTTTTCCTGTTGGAGATTTGTGCAAAGCACCACGTGTTGCGTCACAGTACAGAAAGTGTTCCTATTTCTGTGAGTATATTGAAGAGCTAGTGCAGCCTAGAGAACCAGCGAGGCCTTACAGCAGATAGTAATCCTCTCTGGCACTACAGACAAATGGTCAACATACTAGGGCTATACTGCGTGCATAGTCCCGTGCATTAGACTGCATGGCACTCCACTGGATAATTGCGTCATCACCACGATGGCAATATTTTGGGGTTTGATTGTGCCACTAAACTACACACAAAAATGAAATGTTATTTTTGCAGCTATTGTTTTAGCTGAAGTTATGTCCATATAGCCAGTGAAACATTTGCCATGCATCTAGATACCACCAAAACCTTCTATTCGAATGCTTTGGAATTGGGAAACCTGGTGCTATAGGCGGGGAGATGGTTTCATGTCACCTCCTGTCTAGTGACTGAAACACAGGCAGCCTTATAGTGGGAGCAGAGATAGCAGCCTGTCAGGAAGGGGACTTAACAGTCCTAGAATCCAGGCAATTTCTAGAGTTGTGTTGGGGGGGGTGGGGGGTAGAGATGCACGCTTTGGGTGCTTTCCTGCGTGCCTTAGGTGTATCCTGAGCTGATGAACTCTTGAGTATATATTTACTAGAAGCAAAATAATCTTCTGGGCAATTACATTTTTATAGAATAGAAGCTAGTCCCAGATATGACATACATTTATCGCGACGGATACCTCTTTTTAAATAGGAGATGATTTATTTTTAAACTACCCCAAGTTTTGCAAACTGAAAAGGCTTTACGCAATTTTGTGTCTGCATCCAATGTTTGATTCAAAGTTTCTCATTATGAAGCAAACCACACCCTTTATACACAGCAGCAACAAACTCCTATCCTGCAGCCACGTTCAGACCGACTCTAAAAGTTGTGTTGAAAAGATAGCTGCTTGTTGTGATTTACGAAGACTTTGGGATAAACCCTTTGGGTTATGGGCCATGGTAATAATGTATATTTAGAGTTTACCAATTTAAATATCTTGGGAAGTCCTATAACCACCTTAATGTGCTAGAGATTATTAACTGTGGTATTTTACATGACTGGACATCTGAGCTTAATTTTTTTTTTGCACCCATGTCTCCTCTTCAGTTTTTATCGAGTCCACTGATTGTAACAGTTGTTTCTTTGTGTTTTGGTGTGTAGGTGAAGAGATCTGGTGCAAGACGACCACAGCCATTTCAGAAAATGGGCTGATCAGCACTTTCCTGATGTCCGAGCCCCAGGCCATCCCAAACTACGGGGTGAAGCTGGAGCCGGAGGACCTCCCCTACCCCGCCGCGCTGCACTCTGGGATTCAGCTGCTCCCGCAGCAGGCCGGCATGGCGGCCATATTGGCCACAGCAGTTGTAAACAGTGAGGAAAACTTCCTACATCGTTTGTCTGAAGATTGTATGTACTTTGGCATGTGAATCATCAGCAATCCTGTCATTCCGCCATGTACGGCAATCGCATATATTGCTTCTTAGTGTTCCATCTCATGTGTCTGGTTCTCCCTCTTTTCTAGCTTTCCTTACAGGTTGGCTTACATTCTGTTGTTGCCTCCTATTGAAATGTTAATTCCCATTTAAATTTTCCCTATGCGTAACCATTTGTAGCCATTTCAGGCCATCCTTTTTCCTAAACATAGTGATTCAGTCACCTATATATCTATGAGGGATGTCTGAGTAGACTTGGGCAGGTGCTAGTTTTTCATGTTGTCATACCAACTCAAAGTACTGTTACAGTATCACTTTCTGACCACTGCATGAGATCCCTGCATCAGTCCGACTACAGCACGCTTTGACTTTTACTCCGAGTGGTTCCTCAGCCACATATTCGTCCTCAGTGGGCCAACTTACTGCCACTTTTGGTTTGACCGCAGCACAAATGTGTGTTTTTTAAGTCTCTCCTACAGACAGATCTTAGCTGTCTGTTGTCGAAGATGTATTGTGAACAATGCCGGTACTTAGAGTGGACTTTGCGTCAGCCAACTGCTTACCATAAAATTTGCTTGTTTCTAATTTGATTGCTTTCAGTCCCTCCACCAGAGCGCAGCTTCTTGACCGTCCTCTTGATTAGATGACTTGTATCCTTCCACTGCTTAGACCTTTTCTTTTAGCCTTTCATGCAAGTTCGTTTTCTTGCTCTCTTCCTTTAGTTCTGCTGCCCCACTAAAATGCAAACTCTTCCTCCCCCTCCCAGCCCATTTGTTACTTTTCCCGCCATTTCATGTCGCACTCTGGTTTCTCACATTTTCTTTTGCAAGTATTTTTTAATCCCAGTCACCCAGCTCCTCTCCATCGTTCACTCCATCTCCACCCTTTCCACCATTACATTCCTCTCCATCACATTTAAAAAAAAAAAAAGAAAAACATTGGGAGGACTCTGCAGCTGCACAATATTCACTAAAACATTTTTTTTTTTGCTGATGCTCAACCGCATTGGCAAAAATCGTTGGCAAACCCAACAGATCTGCATTGGTCGTCAAAAAGTTGAGACCTATTGGCTTTTCCAGAGCTTGTATAGAGAAGGAAAACTATTCAAGGCAACTGCACTAAGTTTGTGCGAACTTCAATGATGGCTGCATTAAATCCATTGTTGGATCTGATAATGTGTGTTATGATCCAATCTGTTATTGCTTTATGGTTGTTCGCTTATTTTTACTTGCTTTTCAAAACAGAAGCACCACAATGGCTTCTGTGGTTTGTGTGCAAAGTTGACAGAGCGCTTTACTGACTTATGTGCCCTGGTGGTGGTGCCAGGTGTGTTGGCCCTCGAACCCTGGCACGCAGTGGACTGTTTAACTGCTGTCTGTTTCTGCTAATGTGATTGTAGGTGAACTGTGACCTGTTTCTTATTCTGAGGCAGAAAAACCGAGCGAACTGGGCAGGCAGGCTGCTGTGGGCTGTCTTTCACTTCCCTCATTCTCTGTCGCATTTAACATGTTGGGATCATCATTACTGGCAAAAGGGCGTTTAGGAACCTTCTGTCACCCTTGGCGCTCATAGGTCTGGTTCTGGTCACTGTCATCCTGTAAAGGGGAGGGGCTTAAGAAGTAAGATGTCTTTTTGGAGGAGATGGTGGTGATGAGTGTGTGTTCTTTCCCTGGTGCATTCTTCTTTCCACTTGCTGTTCTGGTTCGTGGGACTCGTCATTGCCTCCACCTCTGTACCACAAATAAAAAGTGCCTTGTCCTATGGGTGGCTGATGGTACATCAGGGCATCCTGGGTAATCTCCACTGGTAGTGTTCTACCAGCTTCATTGACCATGTTTCTCTGCTGAAGAAGGCAGATGATGGCAGCCTGTTTCACAGTGAAACCCATCTTAGTGTTGGTCCACTGGCCTCTTTCTTGGCAATCACAGCATATTTAGGTCTCGTGCACTTGAGCAAATTGCCTAGAGTGGCTTCTTTTTTTCTTGGTTTTTCTGCAGTCACACTTCATTCTTGCTGTACAAAAAATGCAATGCAATGTAAATAGAACATATTACTTGACGGCTGTTTTGGCAATCTGGTCTTGATTGTGTTGAACTTATTCGCAGACATGCTTCCATCCTCCCCCTTTGAGAGAGACTCATGATTGCAGTCTCATACGCATACCACCCACTGCGAATAATACCCAGAACATTGAGGATAAAATTGCCAACCACTCCAACCCTGCGCATGCCATCAAATATACAACAACCACAGCATAACATGTTCCAAAGGATACACGTTGGGGAGTGCCCACTCATACGGAACCCATGACATCCTTCACACATCCCCCAAGAAGGGAAACGTGCAGCATGTGTGTCTAGGCCCACCACAAGCAAAAACAAAAAATAGCCAAGCCCTGGCCCACATGCACTCAATAGCGGCCTACAAAAAACGACCTGACAGTCAGCTGAGGTCCTTCCCAGGTACAGGTTAAAGGACAGTGCCCGTTCTTTAAAATACCCTCTAATATACCACTAACATAATGAAATGCCCCAAACCCTAAGATAATTCTGGGATAAATCTCCCCTTCCACCTCTCCCTTTCCCCTTTCACCAGCCTCTTATAGCAGTGAAAAAATATCAAATCTTGAGTGTAATTCCGGGGCCAAGTCTTCCACAGCCCACCATACACAGCCCACCATACTTCTGACACGGCTTGAAATTCGAGGGTTGGGCCTCCCCGACCCAATCCCTACACGGGCTCGTACCACTAAAAGGGGAAAGGGATGCAAGCAAGGCTAAATCTGAAGCCACCCTCCTCCTGTACTCACACTGAACAATCACAACATTGGAATATCAAAATAGGGTGTCCCACACCAACTCCTTGCCTGTGCATCAAATGTACTGAAGAGGCAGCTGAAAGCCGGGACACTCCTCGGAGTATCTGTGCGCGGTATAAGTTTATATAACATAACATATAACATAACATAACAAAGCCCCAAACTCTCTGTACGCACATAGAATAAATTGTGCTGTACTTTACTTGTAAGAAGCACTGTCCCAGCCACTCTCTTACTTAAAAAAAAAAAAGTAGCAATAAAATTGTTGTATGATACAGTAAGTGTAGTTGCACGATTTTCCAAGACCCACTAGAGGGCGCTGCACACAAAGGATACTCTTGCTCTGTGTTCCTTGTTTCTAGTCTAGAGAATGTCCACTTCAAAAGTGATTAGGCAGGAGGGAATAAAACACAAGCATTTGCAATGTAATAGGTCTCGCATTTGGGAGACTTTAAGCTATTGGAATTGTAAATGACAATGCCTTTTATTTATGTGTTTTCAAAACCAACACAAATATAAAAGGCATTGTCCTTTCCAATGCCAATAGCTCAAACTATCGCAAAAGCGAGACCACTTTATTTGGGGCTGCACCCCTTTCTTTAGACGCTGCTCGTCGTATTAAGCTTACAGTGAGCTGCGTCTAAAGAAAGGGGCGCGGCCGCCATTAAAGTGAAAGCACGGCATGGGGCGCTTTTACAAAAAAAATCCATTTGTTTGTGACTTTCACAAACAAATGTTTATTTTCATGCTGCTGTAGGAGCCATAGAGTATGAGGCCGATGACGTTACTTTGCAACTTTGAACTTTGTTTTTGTGAAGCTTTCACTTCGGGAACAGGTATGAGGCAATTGTTACTTTTGAGGAAATTTACTTTACATCTATCAGTATATGCCTTCTATAAAAAGGTACTGCAGAAGATATAGTTCCCAATAAATGGTTAGTTTTCTTTATGTACATAATGCTAAAGCTGCACTTTATAGGACTATTTTGTATACATTTTTCTGCCGGATTTAGAGTTCGGTGGACAGGTTACTCTGTCACAAAGACTGTGGAAATCCCTTCCGCCGTATTACAAGTGTCATTGGATATAATGCACCTGTAATACTGCGGGCTGGATAGTCATCACGTTTGCGACGGAGTAACCTGTCTGCCGAACTCTAAATCAGGCTATAAGTTACCTATGTGAAAGTTTGGGCAGAGCTGCTTTCTAATAGCATGAAAATGAACTCACACTGCTGTGCTGTTTCCGCACTCAAATTATGCACCATCGCACTCTTCGTGTTGCTCCTGCATCCCCCCCCCAGATCTTCCTTAGCTTCTTCCAACCCACTGTCCCTTTCAATTTTCTCTTTGTTTTGTATGTGTTATTTTGTCACTCTGCCCAGAGGTTCTTTGTTGCTTCCATAAACCCTTGTTTCTCCTGCTGGTCGTCGAAACCTGTTCAACTCCTCCACCCGCGCCCAGGCTACCACCATTGCTCCCCCCTCCCTGTTGGGCATCTTTTTTGTTTTATTTTTTTATTTTATGTACTATTTTGGAGGGACCGTCAGTTGCACTTTGCTGCTGGGCCTCTCTCTTTTTGTTTCTCCAAACATATGCTTTGGTGCACTTTTGAAGTTATTATTATTTTTTTTAATTTACCGCTCCAAGATGGATACACACAATAAAATGGAAAATTAAAACAAAAAATCAAAATAGCTGCCACTTAATGACTTGCGCACACATGCATTGAAATGTTAGGGCTGCTGAAGCATGACATGTGCATGCATGATGATTCTTTCACACACATGCATCATTGTGCTTTTTTGTCGATGCCATTCAGCATTACAATAAACTTTTTATTTTTATTTTTGCTGATGAGGAACAGCATCAGCAAAAAAGCTTGGACGAAGCCAATAGTTCTGCATTTTTATTGCCAAAAGGCGAGATCTATATTCCTAGCCTTGTTTTAATAATGTATTTTGTAGCTATTAGGAATCAATGAGGCCAAAGGTCGTAGAGCCGATGGCAAGCTGCCTAAATTATGTCGCCGTCTGCAGCGGATCTGTTTCTTTCATCGGCCTGTTCAGAGGATGTGCACACGTAGAGACCGTGAACAACTTCCAAAGAGCCGCATCCTGTCCAGCTGCCAGGAAGCGGAAGTGCACGTGTTTTATTGTGTTAGGAAAAAGGGGGCGGATCGTTTCCTCCTCCCAGACATAGCTCTCTCTGCGGCCTCAGCTGATGAGCTGTCTGGGGATTACTTTTTTTGTTGTTTCTAGGGACCAGTTTTGTTCAGGGTGACACTGCGGTGTAAGCCACGCCTAGAATATCATTTAGGAAACCAGCTGCCGCGGGCTGTGCTGTCTGTGCCGGAAACCTGCAGCTGCACGCATTTAAGCGCATTTGTCATTGTCAATATTTCACCGTGGAGCACGGGGATGTTTAAGCATGTTATGCTGGGCTCTGCACTTGAGTAAACGTGTGCTATGAAAATGGCGACCCACATTGTTCCCCAAATTGATATGCAAGTTGTCGGGTGTTTTTTTTCTGCCAGGGTCTCGTGCTCCCTGGGCGTTCCTTCGTACCCCCAGAAGTTCCAGGCCCCTAGTTTGTAAAGTCACTCTCGTAGCCAGATGCTCTTTTAGGAAACCCGTCTCTTTTGGGCTCATATCGCATGTTTGTGACTTTAAACGAAGAAACACCGAAGCATTACATGAGCTCTAAGTCGAATCTGCAGGCTTCTCGAGGCCTGCGTGTCCAGCTGTATCCGCAGACCTGTTTGTTCGACCTGCCGTTCTTTTGAGCTTAACGTTAACACTTTGCTATTGGACACAGATGAAGCTGTCTCAGGGGCAGGGCTGCTTTCTAGCATTTCTCGCTTGAAGTTCTTCGTCTTCATTTTAACTATATAGTATCTGGTATTTACCCTTAAAGTCTATCCATTGCGCTTGGTGTATTCTCTTAAATGTATACATTTGTTTACTGTTATTTAAATACCATTTTGTGGCCCCCATTTTCAAAATTGAAAGGAGCCTTGATAGTGGGAGGCAGGGGATGTTGACTGAACAAGATGTTAAAGTCCACAGGTTTGTGACTTTCCAGGGGTCGCCATATGAGGGACAGGCATGTGGAAGGAAAGGGGCAGGAAGGGACACACATGTGCACTCACATGTCGATACCATTAACATGTGTTTGCGAATATGTAATATGGGAGAGGACGAACAGATACGGATGCATGCATGTATAACAGGCTCTGCACATGTAAGAGCTGTGTGGAAGGAGATGAGCAGATGCATGATTGTATATATATATATATATGTGTGTGTGTGTGTGCACAAAACATTGCACTGTGTATGACACACATCTGAGAGGGAACAGATGGAATGCACACACGTACACCACGTGTAAACCAGACATGACATATTTCGGGCAGCAATGTGTCTTGGTTTGTCTTTGGATGTTTTGATGACGTTCAATGTCTCATCCATCCGAAAAGTGTTGCCAAAGACATTTTGGATGAATAAACCATTGAACTTCATCAAAACTTCTGAAGGCAAGCCTTTTTAATCAGTTCTACGGTACCCAACAAAATAAAGGAATACCTTGAGGGTATAGCCAAGGTATAAAACAACTGGATCCCTGCTTTCATGCAGGGACAACGTATTGGAGACTCAGGACTGGTCAAGTCCACCAAGGTGGTATTCACCTACCTTGGTGCGAATAGATCGCGAAGGATGAAACATGCCATGATAAGCTATGGTTGAAGTGACCTTCCCAGATATCTCTGGATACCTGCAAGTTTAAAGAGGACATCACAGGGTATCTAGCCTCTTTGTATAAGACCTCTACACTTGTGTAAATTCATATCGTAATAGCTGGCAGCCAGCATCAAAACAATTGGCTTTGCCAATGCTTGTTTTTTTGTTTAAATATTGGTTTCATCTGCAACATCCCTGTAATAACATTTTCAATATTTTTGAAAATGCCAAAATTTCATCAGCCAGTTGTGTTTAATGCATTCATATTTTTTAAATCTGCAGTTTGACCACACCCCTGTACGACATTCAATATATTATTTTTATATGTCGTTTTATTGGACACACCTATGAACTAATGCACTATGTGTTTTAAAAATGTGGCAGCTACATTTGCCACACCCGTGTACTCTTCTCAATATTTTTTTAATGCTATAGATGCCTATTTCACTCCACTGTAATATTGGCTCTATATTGTTTTTAAGATATCTGCAGCACGTTTGTGCACGCCACTGAAATAACATCCTCATATTGCGCCTTGCATTTTGCTTTTTGTATTTAGCAGACCTGGATGTCAGATTGTTTGTTTTTATGTACTTCTTGCATTTACTCCCTCTCTAAAGAGCTTATCTTTTCTTTTCTCAGAGGATGTCTTCCCGTGCAAGGACTGTGGGATTTGGTACCGAAGCGAGCGGAATCTCCAGGCCCACCTCATGTACTACTGCGCCAGCCGGCAGAACCCCAGCTCTCCATCCGTGGAAGAGAAGCCCAAGGAGACGTACACATATGAGCGGGTCTGCCCCTTCCCGCAGTGCAAGAAGAGCTGCCCCAGCGCCAGCTCCTTGGAGATCCACATGCGCAGTCACAGCGGTAAGGATGATCTTTGTTCAGCAGCTTTCTAATGCTGAGCCATCACTGCTAAGGTATATATGAACCCAGACCAAAACAAGCCTTAACACCTCTTTTTGATGCTGGTGGTGTTCAGTGCTTTAAGCGGAAATCTAGAAGCGGAAGTACTCGCTGTTTAGAGTACCTGTCTGCTTCTCAGAAGTGCCAGAACTCCCTTTTCCATTAAAAGTAATGCTGCAATGCTGATAAGTGCAGGTACTCTCCCTTTCAAATTGAAGAAGTGCAGGTACTCTCTACCGGACAGTACCTGCCCATTTAAAGTGCTAGTGGCAGTGCACGAGTCTGGGGTACACGCGGGTGGACGGCGTCCACCCACTATTTTCACAGGGTGTACGCCGTCCACCCTGCCAAGAAGTTTGGCCCCACTGAAAAATATGCTGAATTCGTCCCGGTGTCATTTGCAAACACCGGGACACATTCAGCAGCGCCTGCACGTTGTTGTCTGCTTTCGATCCACAACAACGTGCAGGCGGGGGAGGGGGTTTTCTTAGTTCAGGCTCCTGCTGGGCCAAAGGCCGAATCTGAGGGGTCATCAGGCCTCCTTTTGTTCGAGTCTCCTGGCTGGCAGCAGTCAGGAGCCTCACACCTAGAAGCAGATGCAGCAGAGGGGAAACAAAGGCTCACACCTTGTTAGCACTTCACACATACTTATGAGAAGCAACTTTTCACTTTGTTCAGGCTCTATTTAGGAGATATGCATGGCTGTAAGAATGTCAGATGTGTTGGTCTTTCCCAGTATTTACACAAAATAAATAGCATTTATATAGTGCTTACTACCCCTGTGGAGGCGTTGTAATAATTTAAATATCACTATTTTTTTTTGTAAAGCACTATGGGTGGAGGAAGTTTACGCTGACAAAAGGCAACATTGCTTTATGTGTAGCTTAAACAAATGTGAATCTTCTGCCTAAATCAGGAGGGTTTCCCTGTACACTCAAAATGTGCTCCAATGTACTAATTGTAGACATGTTAATCATATATGCGAGGGCCTAAGATCTGATGTCACTTCTTATGATGCCACTTCATGTGATGTCAGGCGCCGTGATGACACGCGCCGTGATGTCACTTGCATATTGATTAACTAGGTTAGTCCCCCCACTTATTTTTTTAGGACTTGTGCCCTGGCTAGTGGTGTTGGAATTTGGTGTACAATGCATATAAGAAATGCAATTCATGTTTTTCACCGGTTGGGTCTCGTACACACTTGGGGAGTGCAATATGTATGTATATATAGATTTTGGAGAGCGCAAACCTAGCTAGATAGCAATGCTATGTTGAACAGAAGATGAGAGGCCTGAGTTATGATTCAGGGTTGCTGACAGTGAAGCAGAATGTTTGTAGGTAGTGAATCCTCTTGTGTGGCGATGTAGTGTTCTCTGAATAGGACGGTCTCCAGCTCCTTTCTGAAATCTAAGAGGGTTTCTGGCAACTCTGTTGTCGATGAGCATGTTGTTCCTGGTCCTGGGATCATAGATGGAGAAGGCTTGTCTACTGGCTTTCAGCTTATGGCTTTGTGCAGTTTTTTGTTTGCACTCTGGCGATGCTCAGGCTTCTGTCGTGGTGCTGTCCTCATGCAACAGTTAAATTCTCTGCAAGTGTGGTGGACTGCCACTTCTGGTCACCTTGTATATGTGCTGCAATATGTGGTCTGCCTAGTTCTGTGAGCATGTCTCACTATTCTCGTGAATCTGATGGATGGATGGAGCATGCGTAGGCGTAAACGGACACCCTGGCTTGGTACCTATCACACTGAGGTCTTACCATATACATCATCTGCAGTATGTATGCACTTAGGCTTTGACTCCTGGTATTTACTCACTACTTTAAACTGCCGACCTAGGTTTCTCTTATAAAAAATACATGATGTGATATGATCTTGGGTCTTATGAATTGACTCCTAGTTCAAAACCTTTGGTCTTTAATTTTCTTCTGTTTGTGGGAGATTTCTGTCACTTTCAAGTGTATTCCGCCACTCCTGAGCTAAAAATTAAAAGATACATTTTAATACAAAATTTCATTAGAAGGGGTCTTATAGCTACAACCAAAAAAAAACCACTGACGTTCTACCATTGTAGTCAGCTGTACAGCCCGAACTCACAGCCTTATGTACGTTTTCTTAGATTATGACACAAAGTACATTTTCCATGACATGAAAGGTGCAATAGTTTGATATCACAAGAATCCCAGTCGGACATTTGATCAAGTTTCAATACTTAAATGACCATGGAAAGGTCATTGATAGGAATTCTACTTGGTTATCCATATTGGATATCCTCGCAAAAAGTATACACAGGCAAGCATTGGCAAAGACACTAGGTGTGAAATTGGCTGCCAGCCTTTTTGGCTTTGTGAATGCTTGTTTTGTCCTGAATTTTGTAAAATTTTGTTTTTGAGGATCTGCTGGGCCCTCACTAATATAAAAAATAAACATTGGCTAAATGCAAAAATTGTGTTTTGTTTTTGGTCTCACAAAGCACAATTTGCCATAGCAGTTGCTGGCTCTGAAGAGAACTACCTTGCATGTTCCCTTCATGAAAGCAGAATGTAATCTCACACAGTGTAGTTAGCCAGTGGTGGCAGCGGTTTGACACACTTCCCTGTGCTGTACACAGTAGTGGGAGGAAGACAAATGTGAGTGACACAACAACAGACCAATGGATGAAAAGAAATTGCTGAAAGCCCCTGTAAGCAAAATATATATTTCATTTTAGTGAAATCAAAAGGACTCGGCTTACACATGTCAGCAAACAGATTTGAAAAAATGGAGTGATTACGGTATCAGGATAACATAGATAATGTATTGGTGAAGTCCTATTTTGTGTCACCAGCAATTATTGTCAATGATAACATATGATGCCATTGGTGAGGTCAAAAAAGTATATTGGGACAATTACGGCTGCATAACTGAATACTATGAGGGAATTTACCAACGGCTGTATGCCTACTCCTGTCGACTTTGTAACCACCACTTGCCATGGCTTCCACTGTGTGCTTAAGGGTACAGGGCACATAATGTGGCCTTTGCTGCACTCAGTGTCCAGTATTGGGTACTGAAAAGGGGTTGTGCATTTGACAATGCCCTTTGCCTGTTACCACATCCCCTATAACTATTAGTGACATTCAGCTGCCTTTAGCAAACACCCTCCTGAGCCCCACTGGGCTTGGCCAGCTGACATCCTCTGTGGACTCCGGACACGATGTGGCCTATTTTTATCCACATTTCAATCACTCTCGCTCTGGCACCAATGGGGCAGAGCTTTTAGCCCTACCCTGCAGGCTGTGGTGGTAAAATGCCTTGTGCCTACTCTGTCTTTGCCCATGGCTATAGGGTATGGCCCACTTTCCCGTGTTCCAGAGTCTTCTGGTCCTTGCCATGGACAGCGGCATATGGGTATGCTGAAGACCATTGATTCCGAGCTTGGATTCAAATTCTAGTTCATGAAGCGGTTTGCAAACCCATTGCCCTTACGCCTCCACATTTTTATTTTTTAATTTTCTCAAAACCTACTGGATAGATTTTCAGCAAACTAAGCAAAGTAACCCCGGTGGCGTGCACACTATGTGAATGCCAGGTTTAGTGTAATTCTGTCGACCGTATTTTGATGTAGTGGAGAGCCAACATTCCTCTGGGAATCTGATTGGGAAATGCAACTTATGGGACTTCCCCTAGAATTCACTCCCTTAACCAATCTGCACAAAACTTTATTAAGTCAGACAGACTTGTGCACAACTTTCCCTGTTTGGAAACTGAACATGGTTATTTGGTGGGACACAGTTATTTGTGATAAAAATGTATTATTATGGACTAACAGTGTACATGTGTGTGTATACATATATGAAAAATGCTCCTCATGACCAACATTTTACTTAGCTTGCAAGACTCTCTTTAGTTCTGCTTGGCACGATCTAATATTAAGTAAAATTAGGGCTGAATGTTCTGGTATGTTTAATTGAATTACAGAAATGTATGCCAATTTATCCCTCCCCTCCTTCAAACCCTAAAGCAAACTTGCTAAAAGTAAAAAAAAAAAAAAAAAAAATTGCAACTGGAATAAGTTCATGAAACACATTAATGTCACCTGAATCTATGAGTGAAATTTAATATTTGCGCAGCTCTACAATATACTAGAGAAGTAAATCAATCATGGGCACCTTGGTCAAACGGCAATATTTATCTAATAGTCACAGAAAGTACTAAAAAAATACACATTGGAGGTGCTTCGTTATTAGCAAGGGTTGCTGCATGTGGAAGGATCTAGAATTTTTGTACAATTCCATCAGTGTTTCCTAAATTGCTCCAATTTATAGTGTTAATTTTTCTAAGCTTGTGCTAACTTAAGTTGTTTTAGGCATTTATATGATAGGCTTGAAGAACTAACACATGCACTTATGTCGTGCACTCAACACCCCGCTCAATTGAGCAGCAAGGGCCCAGAATGTGACTAAACATCCACATATTGCCCTTTGTGAAGCATCGCCGCTCAGTTACATGGGACGGGCATGAATGGGATGCTGTGGACAAGTAAGTCATAACTTTCTCTTTTTTTCACTAGGCGAGCGGCCATTTGTCTGCTCCATCTGCCACTCCGCCTTCACCACAAAGGCAAACTGTGAGCGTCACTTGAAGGTGCACACGGATCATCTAAATGGTGAGTACACACTGATCTCATAAATTAGGAAGGGGAGGTGTCTTTAGAGTGTGCCAAAAGAAGAGTCCTAATTTTTATAATGTGGAATTTACCTTTTGCAAGTTAAGGAAAATTGCCATTAGCTTTACTTAAATATATATATTTACAATACGTGCCACGTTTTAATTATGTACACTTGATGTTTATATATTTCATATTTATGATCGTAGTCTAGCATCTTGATATATCTTATTGCATGTATATTCGTAAACTATATTTAAATCTTGTATATTCATTAAAACAGGCTCTGTTTTCAGTTAAATAACCATATTCTGTACCTAAAAGAAGTGCAAATACAGGAGTGTATATCCAAAATTGGCATACACGTATATGGATCCAGTTTCGCAGAGGATATGTCGAAACGAGAAAAATGAACGCAGGTTTTTGTACATGTCAAAAATTGAGTCTCGACTTTTCCACAGTTACACGCAAATATAAATAGCATTCGTGCAATGACATTTTGTGATTCAGTTTATTTAAACGACTACCTTAAATTGACAGTGTGTACCAATGTATTTAAATCTCTGAAAAAGCCACGGGTCCAGATTCAAAGGAGGTTGTATAACCGAGTGGATGTACTCTACTACGTAAGGGGGGGGGGGTTTCCCTTTTCAGGACGGTTCCCCTCACACACCAGAGGTGTCATGCTTCATCATAGGGGTGCCTCCTTGCGTGAGAGACCTAGTCTCCCCGCGAGCTACAACCCCCTCTTTGTGAGGGAGGAGCTCAGTGACGGGTGTACTAAAACCCTATGTGAGTCTGGCGTGTGCGAAAAAGTGCAGTGCTGTGATGTGAATAGTTAAAACTGGCTACGGGGTTAGCTATGCTGTAACTTTATTCAGCTACCCGGTGTCAGGATTAAAAACAGTGAAAAGCTGGTAACGCAGGTGCCGTCATTAGAGGCAACTTTGCAAGTACTAGACCAACATGTTTCGGCCAAACGACCTAAAGCAGTGTCACGGCCTTCTTCAGGGTCAATATTTCAGCTACTGCGATCAATAAGTGCAATGAACGTAAAAAAAACATTAAAAACACGTGAGTAAGAAAATGGTGTAATACTGAACCAGTAGATTGACTGTTCAGTATGTTCTGCTTGCAATCTATGATAGAGACAAAAGGCAGCATATCACAATAACATGAAAATGTGTTAAGCAATGATAGCGTGAGTACAGCACACAGTTATTTCTCCCATTTGGTAATACCTAAAAACACATTTACATATTAGACCAATGTGTAATAGAGTTTGACGAGTGACTCGCCACTGTTGGTTGTCAAGTTCACTGCATCTGTCCCGGCATACTAGCCATATGGTACATGCGCCAGAACCTGTCAGAAAAGGTTAATGGCATTAAAAACAGAAAATCCCAAGAGAGGGACATTGAGATAGAACGTAGTTGTAGATAGTTTGTCCTCAAGCGTAAAAAAAGGGGTCCAGCAAATGTATGCAAAATTGCTGTCCTCGAGGAATCAAGGTCTGAGCAGAGAAGGGTGCACAAGACAAGAGACGCCGAACGTGGCCGCGTCGAAGGAGCAGCATATGACCTGTGCACGAAGGCCATACTGTGGGTCAACACACAGCGATAGACCCGAGAATATACGGGGGTCTGAAGATATAAAGCTGTCGCAAGTGCGCAAAGCATGGTGAAAGGACGTGGTCAGATCACCTGTATGAAAATGGTGGAAGGGCGCGGTTGTGTGGAAACTCACGCCAGTGAGGCTGAAAGGTGTCTGCAGAGAGACCAGGAGAGCCAACACCGGTTGTGCGCTGGTGGCGTAGTTACATGGAAATACACGCCCGCTATGCTGGGAGATATTTATAGCGGGACCCGCGCTGGTGAAAAATGCGCGCTGGTGAAAAATGCGTGGTGGGAACAGATCGCCGTTAAGGCTTTTAAGACAAAGGGGAGGAAGCATCTCCCCATGACAGTTAAGAGTAGACAGGGGCTGGGCACAGCCCAACATGTGGAGACCCAGAACGCCGCGTCAGCGATGGTGTTATGGTTTCAGGCTCGTAAAGTGAAGTAAATGGCGGCGGCACTTACCACAACTTATGTAGTCAACTGAGCATTCAGCGCAAGTCCGGGGGCAGGAAGACCCAGAACCCGGAAGAGGCTCCCGTTGTATAGTCTAGCCCATCAGACCTCGAGGAGGAAAAGCGGAGCAGCTGGGCAGTTTGAGAGGTGGCCGAATGTCTGCCGGAAGCTGGGGGCTGACGGGAAATGTAGTTCCAGCTGGCTCTGCCTGAAAATTACCGTGAAATAAAATTGACGTGCGGCTGCTGGCCTAGATTTATAAAAATGCTCGTCCAGACATCTTGTAAATGCCTGATGACGTGTAACCCCCTAAAGAAAGGTGGTTTTAATGCTGGATAGATGGTGTCCGTCACCAGTTGTGGCACGACCCCTTGTGAGAAGGGGTTATGTTGAATATCCGGCGCTGGATTAGTGAAGTGCATTGCCAAATGGAACCAAGAGTGGTGGAGCGCTGGGGCTCCCCGGGGTCTTAGGAAAATGGAAGGCAGTGGCACCAGTTGCCTCTCGAGTAAATTCAATTAAATCAAAGTAATTTAATTAAATTAAATAAAAACTATGCAGGCCAGTGACGTGTAACCCCCTAGGGAAGGGGTATTGTTGATTGTTCAATGTTAGATTGATGATGTCCGTCACCAGGTGTGGCACATACCCCCCTGTGAGGAGGGGTTTATGTTAAATATCCTACGCTAGATACGTGAAATACATTGCCAGTTGGTGCAAAAGGTGTGGGAGCGCCGGGGCTCCCAGGGGTCTTAGGGAACTAGGAAACAGTGACACCAGTTGCCTCTCGATTGAATTAGAGGCCAGGCAGCGAATCTATACAGGCCAGTGTGGGGGCATGTAGAGTACAAAAAAGTGTCAGAGGCATATCTCAGGAATAGTGATGATAATTGCAGAACAAAATGGAATGGGTCGGTTCTCTGACCACGTCCTTTCACCATGCTTTGCGCACTTGCGACAGCTTTATATCTTTAGACCCCCGTATATTCTCGGGTCTATCGCTGTGTGTTGACCCACAGTATGGCCTTCGTGCACAGGTCATATGCTGCTCCTTCGACGCGGCCGCGTTCGGCGTCTCTTGTCTTGTGCACCCTTCTCTGCTCAGTCCTTGATTCCTCGAGGACAGCAATTTTGCATACATTTGCTGAACCCCTTTTTTATGCTTGAGGACAAACTATCTACAACTACGTTCTATCTCAATGTCCCTCTCTTGGGATTTTCTGTTTTTAATGCCATTAACCTCTTCTGACAGGTTCTGGCGCATGTACCATATGGCTAGTATGCCGGGACAGATGCAGTGAACTTGACAACCAACAGTGGTGAGTCACTCGTCGAACTCTATTACACATTGGTCTAATATGTAAATGTGTTTTTAGGTATTACCAAATGGGAGAAATAACTGTGTGCTGTACTCACGCTATCATTGCTTAACACATTTTCATGTTATTGTGATATGCTGCCTTTTGTCTCTATCATAGGTTGCAAGCAGAACATACTGAACAGTCAAGTTACTGGTTCAGTATTACACCATTTTCTTACTCACGTGTTTTTTAATGTTTTTTTCACGTTCATTGCACTTATTGATCGCAGTAGCTGAAATATTGACCCTGAAGAAGGCCATGACACTGCTTTTGGTCGTTTGGCTGAAACATGTTGGTCTAGTACTCGCAAAGTTCCCTCTAATGACGGCACCTGCGTTACCAGCTTTTCACTGTTTTTAATCCTGACACCGGGTAGCTGAATAAAGTTACAGCATAGCTAACCCCGTAGCCAGTTTTAACTATTCACATCACAGCACTGAACTTTTTCGCACACGCCAGACTCACATAGGGTTTTAGTGCACCCGCCCTGACTTATCAAAAAACATCCCTGAGCTCCTCCCTCGCAAAGAGGGGGTTGTAGCCAGTGGGGAGACTAGGTCTCTCACGCGAGGAGGCACCCATATGATGAAGGATGACACCTCTGGTGTGGGAGGGGAATCGTCCTGAAAAGGGAAACCTCCCCCCTTACGTAGTAGAGTACATCCACTCGGTTATACAACCTCCTTTGAATCTGGACCCGTGGCTTTTTCAGTGATTTAAATAATTAGTGGGGAGGTGGCTCACGCAGGTCCTAAAAACTCCTCTAGCCCCCTAGTGTGATTACTGTACCAATGTATTCACATGAGGCCGGCTTTCTGGGATGATCCGTAAGATATACTGTGCAACTCCTCTATGTATACTTCCGTGCAATCACACTTTTTCATTCACCTTCTCTTGTATACACACAATATTGCCAGCATGTACTCATGTTTTTTTATTATTGTGTTTGTAGGAATTTGCCATGGCTGCGGGTTTACCTCCGTCACCAGAGACATCTTGTACAGTCACCTGGTAACCAATCACATGGTCTGCCAACCAGGTTCAAAGGGTGAGGTGTATTCACCTGGACCAGGGATCCCTGTGGTCAATTCATTGACTCAAGGTAATTATGATTGTCCCCTTTGAAAGACCTTTACAATTGTTTTTACAGCCGAAAATGGCTAAACTGATTAATTTGTCCTTTTTCAAGATTTCTTCTAGGGTTTGTGAGGCTGTCCCCTACATATCACACAAGGAAGAAGGTTGATTCGCGAAAACATTTGGTGTAGTGGGAGTAGTATTACAGAAGTACTTTTTGCTTACTCATAAATGCCTTTGTGAATAAGCCCCAAAACATCCAACTCCTTAATAGAAAAAATTTAAAGGTGACATAGACCTTTCTATTTAGGTTGACTGTACATGAATATTCCTTAATACGCCCATTTTAGGCTCATTTTATATGTTTTAGATCTAATTCACAAAGGCACCTAAGCGTACATAAATGAGTGCTCCTGGGGTACTAATTAATGTTCTCCAAAATACCTTTCTAAACAAGCCACAAAGAGAGATGGAGAAATAAATCTAAGTTCTCATATGGATTCCTCCTTTGACCGCATAATTCTTACTGTATTCTCGGATGGCTTTTGGTTTGTCATTTAGAACCTTATAAGAACCTATTGGTGGTGTGGCTGGTTCATTCCAACCAATACTGGTCTTTCCCAATGTGAATTTCCCATGGTCCAATATGCCTCTTTGTTTCCCTGGGGATTGTAAACTTTTACCTCTGATGACGTGGGCTCTAACATCAGAACTGAAAGACCTGCTTATGGTCTACCAAAGGGTGCATATTCAACATGTCCTGCACTGTACAAGTGCAATTGCGAGCAATATCAGGATTAAAATGTATTTGGAACTACAACTAAGCTTAATATCTTCAAATCATAGAATCCACCTAGTTAGACATTATGGCTTATTATTTTATTTAGTCCATTGTGTGACAGCCACCCTCTTCCCAAAGGTCCAGAGTTTCACAGATGTGAATTATTGATGTATTCAAACAGGGACCTCCCTCTCTGCAGTTCTCAACTTCCGTGGCAGCTCTTATATATATAAGTGCTATAGTTGCCCTTCATTTCGCATGCCCCATAAAGGCCCAATAAAAAAAAGGGGAATTCTCAAAACCTTTTATGGTATATGCATGAAAATGCATGCATGCCATAAACTTTCATACATATTCTTCTTCTATGCATATTCAGTAATTCAGACAATCTGGTTCAGTATGCCCCTTCATTAAAAATATTTGTACAACCCCACAGAGCATGGGGCTCTTCTCTTCTCTTCCCAGGAAAGGCAGTCCTGCCATTTGTAGGAGTAGTTTTTTGTATGCTTGAAGGGTAGTAAATGCCATTCAGATTGTCTGAGGGTGTTTGTTGCATTTTCCTCAACCTCATCTTTTAAATGCACCGCTGCTGTCCCACCCCTACACTATGCTTTGAAGACAATCGGACATACTAACAGATTGTCCCAAGGGGTAGCATACATCTATGGGTGCAAATGTCCACTGATCTTGATAACTTTTTTTTGCACTTAGGGGTGCAAGCTAGATTCTGAATCATGCCTTGAGATCTGGAGCACCTCATACATTTCAGCAGTCACTCGTAGCTAAACCATTAACAAACCAAGAATCCATATGGTACTGTCTAGAGCGGTTCTGCTGCAGGTTCTTTGCAAATGAACAATCTTCCAACTGTGCTTCTCTGGTGGGGATCACTCTTGGCTCTACTTTAAGTATTGCATCTTGTGTACTTTTGCTGATAAAATTATTTTAAAAAAAGGATGGCTTGCAAAGTGAGTAAAAAAACAAAGAATTCAGTGTTGTATGTTGTTCTGTATGCCAAACATTTTCATAGAAAAATCTGACCTTCAATCAAGGGCTGCTACAAGAGATAACAGAAAAAATGAGACTGTCATATACCACTGCAAATTGGCTATATTGGTGACCGTTGGCCACATCAAAAACACCTACATAAATAAATATCTTGGGATAATTTTGAGAAATGCAACAATATCAGATCCTGAGACAGTTTAGGTATTAAGTGAAATTTTACTCTGAGAGTTTTTTGTGGTAAAATCAGAATGTTGGTGGATAAAGTGGGATTACCAGACTCTCCGAATGTTCTGAGGCATGGTGCAATAATATCATGTGAAGATTTTAGGATAACACAATATCAAACCATGGAACTCTTTTGGGATAAAGTGAGATTATTATAGCCTGTGGACTTTTTGGAATGAACTGAAGTTAAAACCTGGGAATATCTTGAAATCAAAGTAAGATTGGCATACTGTTAGGAAATGTTTTTTGGATTTCAGGAGTTTATCATTTATTGGGACAATTTATGGATAAAGCAAGATTATTGTGCCTTGGGATTTATTTGGCATAAACTGACAATCATTATTTTACTTGGGAATCAAAGTATTTTTGTCATACCTTAAAAATTTTGCTGTTAAAGTATGAGTTTTCTACCTCTGGAACATGTTTTGATAAGACAAGATTCTCAAACCTTTTAAATATTGTAGGAAAAGACAAGATTATCATACCAGCGGAATGTTTGTGAAAGTAGTATTATCATAAATAGAAGTTCTTTTGCATAAATGAATTTATGATACCCAGGCAATATTTTATATCAAGTATGACATCACACCATGGGGGTGGTTTGGAATGAGGCAAGTTTGCAGTGAGATTGGCATACCAAGATAATTTATTTTCCAGAAGTTGAAGTTCTACTCTGGACATGGAAACGTTTTTGAGAAAGTCAGATTTTCATTTTTGGGTATAATTTTGGGATGCCACAAGATTATCATACCTGGGAATGTTTTGTGATTACAGAGTATGCTCTTAGATTATTTATGGATGAGGCAACTCTATTATTTTGTGATCAGTCAAAAGTATACCCAAGGGATGTGTTTGAATAAAAGCAAGTCATGCCAAGGTAATACTTTTGTTGGAATATTATGAGATAGAGATTTGCTTTCAAATTCAACTTGTTTCGGCAACAAATGCTATAAAATTTAGAACACAAGACAATAAAACTTAATAAAATATATCCATTTCAAAATTATAAAAAGCATCCTGCCAACAAGTGCCTGAGTTAAAATATAGCAATGAATTATTACAGAATTTTCTTTCCACTGATGCATTGGGATTGTCGAAAGGTGTGGTACATAGTAAACTTGTTTAACTCTTATCCATGCTGCAATCACAATGCTGTGGTAAAACCAAGATACGGGTTCCACTGTTTTTTATGGGGGTTATCAAAACAGGCAGAGTACCACTTTCTAATATAGTAGGCACAACTTTGCATCCCCTTACATATGGTATAAAGTAAAATGTGCAATCTCTACAAAAAGTGTGAAATTAAATGGCGCAGAGATACAAAGCCTCTGCACAATAGTATTAGTCTAACTGATACATACTTAAATACTACAAATCACAAATACCCAATTAGCTTTTCCCCTCAGGCAACCATTTTGACATTTCTATAGCCTTTATACCATCTCATAAGGCAAAGACTGTTATGGTTCGCATAGCCCGGTCATCGACCGTGATCTCATTTTAAACCCATTGTGTAAACGATAAAAAATATCAAATGTTAAATCAGCAGCAGGGTTATAAATGAATTGTATTGGTCCCTCCCTTGCGTGCAGCACGTAGAGACTTATGCTGTTAACTTTACATATGGGTTAGCAAAGCTTTGCGCCTTATAGTCCACATCCTTCCCAAGAATTTGGCAACGGAACATGCATAGGGAGGTCTAGAATCTGATCTTAATATTCTTAAGGCTAATTAGATAGAGATTTGATTATATCATTGGGATTTCTCCTGATTGAGCAATATAATCATTCTTTGAGGATGTTCTGTGATACAATGCGTTTGTCATTCCCTGGTAATATTTAGTATAGGGTGAGGTTTTGAGGCTTTGTGAATGCCTTGGAATACATTAATTTTATTCTGGGAATATTTTTGGTGAAATCAAGATTATCATAGCCTCTAAGTATGATGACCTGGAAATGTTTTGGATTACTATCTAATACTACCCTGGAAATCTTGTGGGATAAACTGGGCCCTGTTTTGAGATAAGAAACAATTATTAAACCCTGGGGATTTCGAAAAAAGGTGAGATTACAGTTTTGTGCATGGCTTTGGGAAAAATGTATCTAGATGTGTTTAGGAGTATAGAGATTACAGTTTCCCATAAATGTTTGGTGGGGAGCGGAAGGCTAAATTTTAATGTACTGTTAATACTTTGAAAAAAGTGAAATTATCACTCATTAGAAATTATATTGGAAAATGAACAATTATTATTTTTCTCATTGCTTTTGGAAAATGTGAGTTTATCGTATATTGGGAAAATTTTGTTTGAAAGCTAAATAACCAAATCATGGGAGTGTATGAACCATTGGGAACTCCAAGGCAAATTGGATTTTTATACACTTGATTTATGGAAAAATTAGAATTATCATTCGTCCTGCATGTTCGTGAACTAGGGAAAATAATTATGACGGATGTTCCTCATGGATTATCATGCAGTGGGAATCCTTTGATGAACCCTACAGAAGCTGTCAATTAACTTCCATGCCTCCAATACTTTTCCTTACTATGAAAGGTTTACAGTGAAGCTCACTGCATATAATAGGGTTTCCCAGAAGAGTGGTAAGTATATGGCTCCCAAGCGTATCCAGATAGCAGCATCTTTCCCCATTTGGCATCTGTAGGTAAACGCAAAGATGTAAGGAAGCCTGGTTGGACACGGTCTTGTGTTCTGAGCGAGGGACAATCCCGGTGGCTGTCAAGTTCCCTATAACTCTAAGCTACACTGATACTGTAATAATTTGAATCAAGAAATATCAGACTAGGGCTCTGAATGTTTCAATCTGAATATGCTATAAGGATACTTGTGTAATTTGGGGAAATAATGTTAACAATGTTTTTATTGCACCTACAGGTTTGACTGCAATGAATCCCTCCACAACGATCAAGTGCACCTTGTGTGGATTTGTTGCTGATGGACTTGCCGGCCTCCAGCAGCACGCACTAGTTCACATGCAGCAGTGTGCCATGCCAAGCACACATCAAAGCCCTGGCAGAATCTCCACACCAGCGGTGTCCCCCTCTGGCTCAGAATTAGCCCTCAGACGACAGCAAGATCACATGGAAAATGGGGAAGCAGAGACGCCTTCTGACACCCCCTGCTCATCCATTAATGAGACTGTTCTGCAAGTAAGAATTAAGGAAGAGCCTGATCAGAATCACTGTGGGGAGACTGATTCCACCTGTGCTCAGTTGGGGCAAGACTCCTCCCAGGACCCATCCCATCCAAGTCGGGAGATGGCCACGGTCAAGGTCAAGACAGAAGTAGTGAGTCCAAAGCCTGGATCTAGCCCTGTGCCTACCCCAGTCCAAAACGAGATGAGCGTATTACCTGCCGGGGGAACTGTGTTCATGCCCCAGTATGTGTTCGGACATGAAGCTACAGTTGTTCCCCAGGCCTCCGAAATCCTGGCTAAGATGTCTGAGTTGGTGCACAGCCGTCTCAAACAGGGCCACGGTGGGGTGCCGGCTTTGTATGCTGGGGCACCAATTCAGAAAGGGGCAACCTGTTTCGAATGTGAAATCACCTTCAACAATATTAATAACTACTATGTGCACAAACGCCTTTACTGCTCTGGCCGACATCTGCCTGATGACAGCCCACCCAGCGTTCGTAAACTGAAAGCCACTACAGCAAAGATCACCACTACGCCTGCACCTCTCAGGATCTCTCAAACCACTACAGTTGTGGCTCCTGTGGACTCTAGCACACCAGTGGATGTCAAGGTTGAGGCCAATGCTCCAGCAATAGAAAATAAAGTTTCAGTGGTCAAGTCTGAGGATGTCCTAGCGAAGGACACCTCTTCTGAAGGAGACAGCACCAGCAGGTTGAGCGATGACAGCCAGAGTCCCAGTAGCTCTGTGGATGACCAGGAAGAAGACCCCACAAGGACAGTGTGTGAAGCTTGCAACATCCGCTTCAGCCGTCATGAAACCTACATGGTGCACAAGCGCTACTATTGTGCTTCACGCCATGATCCACCCTCACGTAGGACTGGCGCAGGACGGACACCATTTATTCCACAAGTGGTACGAACAAGAAAACGGAGGAAGTTGTATGAAATTCATGCTGCCACTAATCCTGTCCCACTTCCTGTTCTTCAGTTGTCAGATGTGTCTCCTCCACAGTCTACTCCGGCCCAGGTGGCAAACATGGCTGTTTCTGGCACCATAGACTCTCTAGTGGGCGTCTCACGTTCTGATGCTCTCCCTGGAATTCCTGGTTTGATCACAGTGACTAAATCTGCTGCCATCCCGTCTCCGAGCTCCAGTCCAGATACAGATGGTCCAATTGACCTCAGCAAGAAGCCCCGCCTTCAATCTGAAGTAATACCCACCACACCAGTGGTGCCTCTGACAGATTACCATGCATGCACGGCTTGCCGCATCAGCTTCAGTAGCTTGGAGAGCTATTTGGAACACAAGAAATATTATTGCCCAGCAACCGCAATTCAACAGCAGTTGCCAAAAATTCAAGGCCCTAGGCAGGTTGGTGTGAGTAAGCATGGCACAGTCAATGCAACAGAGAGCATGGATGTCCGAGGAGAAGATATGAGGAAAGTCAAGGTGGAAAGGCAGTCATCTCACAGTCCAGGCGCAGTGGCTGTTTCTGCTAAGTCCCTTAGCCTGACAGCAGCGTATGCATGTGTTGCTGACATGGACTCTGTCCCACGCTATGGAGGCTCAGCTAAAGTTGTTACAAACCCAGCCTCTGTCCAGGCAGCAATTTGTCCCTTCTGCCCACTCAACGCCGCCATCAGGGGAGATCTGATTGAGCATTTTAAGCATGTACATGGGTTGCTAGTTGCCAAGCCAGCACCAGGGCATTCTATACAGGTCAATTTCATGGATGAGATGGTTGCTACCAGAGCACAGGTCAGCAGCACTGCAGAGAACAGCCCACCGGGCCCTGCTGGAAGAGCCGCCACCTCTCCCCAGCAGCTTGGTTCACTCTCCAGAGGCGACATGCCGAATGGCAAGGAGATCGCCCCCGTGTCGTCATCCGCAGGAAGCCCTCTACAGAACAGCAGCCCTAGACCTCTTCTTCCTGCTTCTCCTACCCTTCCTTTGAACAACTCACCGGTGTCGGAAGCTCCCGCCCCACCCATGCACACGGACAAATCTGTACAGACTCCTAAGGGCCTGCTGATCCCGCTGCCAAATGGCAATCATAGGTACTGCCGCTTGTGCAACATCCGGTTCAGCAGCTTGTCCACTTTTATAGCCCACAAGAAGTACTACTGCTCTTCCCATGCTGCCGAACATGTCAAGTGACTGGACCTTTTTGCCAGCTTACACTACAGTGAGAGCTATTCTTCATGTGAAGGACTGCGCGGGTGCTGCATTGGCCATTCTCAGGACCCAGTACCCTCATACAGAATAAGCACATAAGTTGCAATGTTGTTGACTTTTCCCCAAAGGGTCTATATGCAACAGGACCAGGTGGCAGCACTCTAGACAGACTGAATATGCGAATTTGTGGAAAAAAAAATTACCTGAAAAGGACACTCTGAAGTTTGAGGCATGTCGAATATGCACTTGATGTCGCAAACAGGGCAAAAATGAATTGCAGAACCCCTAAAACTAAGCACAAAAAGGTCAAGCGGCAACGCGGCATGTTACGGACACACTTAGGTGTAGAAAGGCCAGCGTTGGCGAAGGATGGGGAAACACTGTTTAATAAATTATTTTTAATCTATATTTATAAAAGCAAAAAAGCAAGTGAAGGGTTCTCATGTTAATATTTATGTGTAAGAAAGATCTCCCACCTAAGAGAGTTGGAATGGAACTGATGGCAGTTGTAGGTTTTTGGGGTGAGAAAGTACCTGTGGATTGTGAGTTTTTGGGAGGCCTTTCTATGCTGGAAATGCATGTTATGGGATGACACAATGCGTGTCTGCCTGCTTCATGCCACGGCTGGGTATTTTCATTCACTGTCAGTTCGGGGATTCCTTTATTTCAGGGTCCAGTGCAGTCTGCTAAAGGTGGAGGCTGCATTACCCTACTGGTTTCACACCATGCATTACTATGGGGTTGTAAAGCCTCTGATGGTATTTTTTTTAAAAGTTTAAGATGGGGAGGAGGGTGCAAAGGCGAAAGGGAGATTTTGAGAGAGTGCTGGAATATCTCAAATTGCGATCATACCGCCGGCGAGTGCTTTTTTACTACTGGGATAGTAGCAACTGGTTCGCCCAAGAAACTATGCCAGCGAGCCATGCCAGGCATTGATCTATGCTTGAACTCTGCGGTAGTATCTCTCAGCACTTGCAATAGCCGCAATGTTGATCAGTTTCAATTACACTATTCCTCGCCAACAGCAGGCCACGGCCAGAATAGAGCAGGACACACCTGGTATTCTTTCAGCTTGCTTTTCCAGGGCGCACTGCCAGGTAGCTACTGAACACAGAGATGTGGTCTAGTTATTATGTTGCAAGAAACCGCAGTTCTCTTCCAGCTTTCCCATGTGTCTAAACTGTGTGATCCTGGGCAGTTATTTCAACCTTGCTCCGCCAAGAAAGCATTTTGAAGCATGCTGTTCAGTAGTATTTAGTTTTACATAAACTGAACAGCTATGTTTACATTCCTTTGGCAAAAAGTGTATCATCTTCGCTTGATGTTGGAAGAGTCCAGGGATGGGTGGAGGGACCCACGTGCCTTCTGATGCGACCAGGCATGCTTTCTCGGTCGGGTATCTGTGCTCAGACTTTTGCATGGGTCATACGTGTGATGACCTGGCTTTAAAACGAGAGTCCACAATCAGTGACTACTTTCTCAGATTATGAGGTTGGTCCCAATAGGTGTCCTTTGGCAGGCGGTACATTAGGTACCTGATCCTACAGGTATGACGTTTCAACCTCAATTCCGTCTGATCTTAATGCCGTTATTTAAGATCCAATCACTGATGCGTTTAGTTGGCTGAAAATTAAGAGCCTCTTGCTATAGCGTCTGACCTCCATGAAAATGTTTGTCAGCCATTTTGATTTGATGCTATTGGCCGTTGTTATAGGTCAACTTGTGCCACATAACTATTCTTTTTCCAGCATGAATCCTTTTCTGGATTCACATGCTATGCATTATTCCGCCATCTAGTGGTTGGGTCCAGAATTTGGTACTATTATAGTCAAGGGAAACTGTTGGAAAGAAAATGTTCTCCAGCTTTACAACTTATTTAAATTTTGTGTGTTTATTCCTGTGTAGACCTGTAGACGAGGGGTAGACTGTGCTGCATAAAATTGGGGAGGGGTTTACCTACCGGGTAGCCATCTGCCACGTGGCAGGTTCTGGCTGGCATGTGGTCAAGTCTGACCAGCACGGACTTGCCACACAGTCACGCAATCCTCTTTCAGAAATCTTCCCATTACCTTGTAGATTACCCTGCCTCTGCTGTTAAGGTCTCTAGAATAGCCTCTCTGTATTCCTTGGTGGTGCCATCAGGAATGCATTTTAGTTGAACCTTTATAAAATGTTGTCTGCGGGATCTCGAGGAGGCATATTGGTTTCAGACATTTGGCTATGTACGACTACAGGAAGAAAGACAGGATTTATTACAGATTTTGCGCGAACGTTGCAATTCATATTAGGTGTGTAAGCATCAATAAAAATCGACATTGCAAATGCAGGATGTAATTAGAATTGCTCCTGTGTGCCAGTCCTTTCTCAAGCCATATTATTTCTGCCGAAGATTTTGCATAATAAAGCAGGCAGCTATTCTGTTACAGTTGTTTATAGTGGATTTATGTTCCTACTTGTAGGGTAGGAACGTCGGCCGTCTTGTGTAACGTCCAAGTGCCTTTGTTTCTTGTGGGGCACAAATTTTAGCACTGCCCACCACAAAGCCAGCTTTAAGAGCTAGGTTTCTGAACGTGATTAGTCTAGGCTGTAAAGAGCACTTACTCAGAAAGAAATGATCAGGTGGGATAAACTGGTCCCCTGCTTCGCTCTTCCATTTTGCCCCACCCGCTTTGAAGAACATGACAGACAGGAGACATTATTTTGGCCATAGGGCAAATCATGACTTCTACATTGTCCCACAGCAAGCCCTCACCTTAAACGTCTATGAAACTTCTTAATTATTTTATAATGAAAGAGTTTTTATGCGTTTCTTGTTTAGAAAATGGACTGGAAGTAATAAATCAAAATGGCCGCCTCATCTGGCCATCAGTTACCTGCTGAAAATTAAAATGGTCCCTGATCAGCTTCTATCAATATGGGGTCAGCTTGGGCATGCTGACACCCCCTAACCCCCATGTTGCCAAGCAGGTCAGTTGTCGGATGTCAGAGTTGGGCTACCAGATTTTTGGGGTGTTTTGCTTTTGCTGTTGGAAGTGCATAGTGGTGACGTAGGTTAACTTTTCTGCAGGCCTCGTTGTTGGACTCAGCATAGAGAAAGATGAAGTCTTGTTTTTAGACTTAGCAGGAATCTCGGCAAAGCTGCCCCTGTGACCTGGAACTTGTAGGGAGATTCCATTAGAGGCTGGAGACCAAGGGAGGCAATTAGGACTGGGAAGGAGTCGAAAGCTGCCCCTTACATGCGATTGACTCTTCCCTGTCTCTTCCGGCTTTTCAGCAACACCAGCCTGCCCACCGCTGGTTGCATGCTTCAACAGAATCGTTTTGTTTTTGCATGGAAATTTAAAAGGTTATCCAAAGCCCCGTCCCCAAATATACAGCACATTATCGTTCAATCCATTGGTCCCTTCTGGTTTTAAAACATAATTGATACTTGTGGCAAAAAATGAATATTAGTATTCTGTTTAGTCGAGGCATTCTCATTAACTACCCAATGGACTACTGCAATGTTTGTTCACACATACGAGAGTTCCAAGCCGTCTGCTCCCATATATTTGCCTCTTCTGCCACCTAGTGGCAATATATATTGGTACATACAGTCTTCGGCATTATAGCCATTTAAGCATTATTGCAAATCAACGTAAAGCACTTTCCCAATTTTTCAACACTGCGTTGTCAAAATGAATGAAACGCAGCGAACACAAACTTCACCTGCTGGCACAAAACCACGGCTGGTGTATTTATGAAAATATTGGACTGGAAAAAAAGCGAACTGAAAGGCAGAATCTGGTTTCTCAAGAGAATCCTCCACCTGAAACACAGTAGAGGTGGCTGGGCCGAGCCAGGGGCCAGACTTGTCTCCAAGTGCCATGCACGAGCCCATCCATGAATATGTGCGTCGTAAATCGTGCAACAAACATCATATCGAAATATCTTAAAGCCTCTTCAAAATTAAAAATTATACATTTCCTTAACCCACAGAAGTGTATCACAGTACTTCAGATTATTTCACTGCACTGAGAGGCATTTATTAAAATTGATAGTTTTTAAACATGAGCTTAAAAACATGCCATCAGTGAACTAAGAGGCCAGCCAGTTGTCATGCGCATCCTGTATGTGTCCTAGATTCTTATTATACATTGACCCGATTCACCGCTGTGGACGCGAATTAGTTCTCCATTGCTTAGCAGAAGTTTTGCTGGGGCATGCCAGCGGAAGGTGAGATGTGTCAGCCACTTGACTTTTTTACTCCTAATTTTAAAATTGTTGTCCTAGGTGGTATTTTGACAGTCTACTGGTATTCGATGCTTTTTCATTCTAATGTGCACGTTGCTGCTGTGTGCATCGAGGATTGCCACCTTGCTCTGCATTATGGAGGACACTGTGTCTGAAATCCTTGGCTTTTCAGTTACAAATCACTGCTGTTCGATGTTATAGCCTAATTATTTCCATAATTACAAACCAAGACAACACCGGATATGCATTAGGTTGTGATACAAAAACCCAGGGATGTAAACACAGTGGCTAAGTTTATGGAGTGAGATGACCACCATATATGCATCCTTTAGATTAATTTGGTTGAGGGGCTCTGTGTGTTGCACACCTCTGCTTTAATACCTTCTTTCACCAGTACGTCATACTGAAGGTTACCAGGAACCTCCAATACTAACAATGGCATATACAGAACTTTGTATATCAGGAAGTTTGTGTACTTTTCTCAGCTATTGGTGGGAGGTGAAGATCTTCGCCCCTCGCCCCCCCCTAAAAAAATGCCAGTTGCCAGTACAATTTAGCCATAAAATCTTTGTTTCATAGGAGGATTCATTAGTGCAATCAATGGCCTTCACAGATCTGCTTATAATGCACAGATTAAAGAATGTGCTAAAATGCCTGTCAAATGGTGGTTGGTGCTATACAAAAATGAAAAACACAACATTTTGAAGTAGGGTAAAATGAAAAAGACATCTCGAAGTAGGGTTTGATTTGATCGTTTCCAGCCAAAAATGTCACCATTATTTAAAAAAAATGCTTTGCCCACTTAATTACATTAGCAAAATTGACATAGTTAAAAAAAAAAAGTTGCCTCGCTTTTCCTTCATCTCCATTTCTTCAGTAGCCTTCAACGTGTCCCCGTTACCATGCCTCCTATCTTTACCCCCAGTGCATTGTACCACACTACCTCATTGCAATTACATTAAGTACTAAAAAAGCAAGTGTAAGAGAATGAGGTAAAAGCATTAGCAATGTGATGCCATCGAAGTAATGGTCATTTATATATCAATGCCTGTGGAGTGGTCAAGCTGAAAGTAGTGGTTAGTAACATACTCTGAAAACACGTTTCAGACAAGTTGACCTAACAGTGGTCATCTCCAGTGGTGAACAAAGTTTTGTCTTTTTGTGTGTTTCCTATGTAATTTTTGCGTACCATAGAAAAACCCATGATTCTCACGAGGGAGGCTGTCCGCTTGCAAGTTAAGACATTTGCAGTGTTTCTCATTGTGACATTCACATTTTCTAGATCAGTCCGCAAGTATAAATGATCCTGTCAGTCCTTTCTTTGGGCCTGTCCTGTTTCTGTAAGTCATACAGCAAGCGATGCTAGCACAGTGCACGATGCACACCTCCAATTTAACCGTGCCTGTAAGAAATACCTGCTCAAACGAGTTTTCTAGAAACAGAGAGCCACACGATCAGTGTAGGCCTAATGAAACTGGGCATGGCATGAGCTGTGGGTAACCCTATTATCAAAACTATGCAAAATTGCATCTAGATAGTAAAAATGACCCGCAGGCCCAGGTCTTTCACAGAACTCGAGCTCAAAGAGTCCTTTATTAAAAAAATGAATCTTATTCTTTAGGGAAGTTACAGTAGGTTTGAGGAGTTGGTGGACTTCGTGAAGAAGAACCACTATTTGTTTCACATTTTGTATGTATGTATGTGTATTATATAATATGACTTCCTGAACCTCAATGGGCATTTAATTTTTCCAACCATTTTTCAAAAGGTAGGGGAACCTAAAAAAATGGAAAAGTACATTGATGGAAGTTTTGGAGAGTAGTTAAAATAACCATCACTTTTAAAAAGATGCAGTCATGTTTTTATCTGTCTGTCATGACTTTAGCAAATTTCATTAACCTAGACAAATGTCTTTTCCTCTTTATCCCAGTTCCCGCATCCCCCAAAACTTGGAAGCACTTTGAAACAGAGTAACCACAATTACAAGTATTCTATTAAAGAAAAGTACATTTCCATTTACTTACCCTTTTTTCAAAATCAATTCTGTTCAATGCACTTCAATTTGAAGTTGGGAATCTCTCCCTTTTTTTATATAATCGAAAATTAGGAGGCGAGCTTTGTATAGATGAGCTGTGTGGAATAGATCAAGGTGTGGTTGGATGAAACGGGCATATGAATCTGTTTGCTGAATAGGCAAACACAATGCAAATGGAAAAATATGGATTGCAAATTCTTGAATGAACATTTATAGACCTTTATGATGTGACTATTCTGCAAGGGATGGAGATGTCCTTTAGATACATGACTGCTTTTTATGTTGACCTTTCAAATGAGAGAATGGGGGTGTACTCAGGCTTTGTTTCTCACCCCCATGTCCTCAATCACTTTTTTATGTACAGGAAATGATGCAAACTGGAAGACGTGAGTTCCAATGACCCATATTATATATAAACTTGTGAACAGCACTGAAAAATATAACACACATACCATGTTGGGAACACGTGTGTAAAAACTGTGTAAATAAATACTTGTGTACAGAAAACCTGCACGTCTCATGTTTCTGTTTGTTGTGTTTTGTACAATGTTAGTATCATTTGAAAAGCTTCATCCTGTAGGTTTTTAAAATGCCTGAACGAGGAAATTCATGCTTTTATAGGAGACTGACATGGTGGCATTGTCAGATACCCAAATATATGCATCTTAAGCCTGTGTTGCAAAGTAAGGTTAGGGAAAGTATTGTATTTCATGGGGGGATACAGAATACTATACAGTGGCATGTGTTGCCGTACACTAAGCCCGGGCGGGTAACTACGCTCCGCCAGCGTAGTTTACGTAGTTTTGCCTACTCTGCGTTCCGTTACGAATGCGGAGTTCAGGCAAAACTAAGACTCCGTGGCGGAGCTTAGTTAGCCGGCCCCTCCACCCTCCCAAAGTAATTAAAAGTAATTAAAAAGGCACTTACCTGTCATGGCTGCCTCCTCCTCGCCATGGCCGCTCTCCTCCTCGCCGTACTTCTTCAGTGATAACCCCTACGTTGTATGTCTTGCGAATGCGCACGCACAAGACGTACAACGTAGGGGTTATTAGTGAAGAAGGACTGGGAGGAGGAGGCAGGAGAGCAGCCATGGTGAGGAGGAGGCAGCCACTGGGCAGGTAAGTGCCTTTTTAATTACTTTTAATTACTTTGGGAGGGCGCGGAGCGGAGTGGAGCGAAGATCCACAGAGTTGTTTTCCAACTCCATGGAACGTCGCGTAGAGGCACTACGCCTGCTCCGCCCAGGGTTAACCGTACACATGCTCTGGATACTCCTGCCATCTAGTGTTGGGATCAGATGCTGCAAGTTGTTTTTCTTCAAAGAAGTCTTTCGAGTCAGGAGGTATACTTTCCATAGCTGGCAATGTGCATGGGCATTAACTAAATGTTTTTTCCCTCCATCGGTTTTAGACGTGTATGGACAAGGCTCCGTTTTCCGTGACTTATTGTGCTTTCCTTTCGGCCCATTCAGTCATTTTGACTCTGGTAGCACCAGAACGACTTCTACTTAGTGGTACAGCTTAACTTTGATTTATTTGCCAGATGAAGTTTAGTGGACATCAGCCTCCTCTCAACGCTCACCATTGGTGCCTCAGGCCCTCACTGGGACATTTTGCCCCTTGCCTCAAGAACTTTGTTGTCATGAATGCATGCACAGTGATGGAAAGGATGCCCTTCCAGCACTGCCCCTAATGTCACTCCAAATGTCCGTTCACCAACCACTTCCTGGTCTGCAATCTCTGCCTCTCCCTCAGCAATGACGGCACCCTGTGCGGGGCCTTCCTCACCTTCAGGTTGAAGAATACTCTTCGGTACCAATGTGAGCAGAGGACGGCATATCAGAGAATGCAGAGGCAGGAGTCAGACTACCCCTCAACATCTTCGGGAAACACAGTATCGAGACAGAGGAATAAGCTGGCTCTTCGGGGGCGTAGCTCATCCAATCATCTCCCACCCCTGAGATGGCATTTTCCTCCAAGTTTGAGGAGGAAGAAGTTCAGGACCCAGGTGCCTCACACACACGAATGAAGAATCCAACTGAGTACCATTGTCACTGCTTCACAGTTGAGGCCAGCACAGTGGCTCAGAGTTGAGGCAGAGCATCACACCGAGGGGGTCAGGTGTCCATTCCAGTGCCTAGAAAACAATAACCTAGGCCACCACTGCTTTTGTGCCCTGGTTGAACAGACCAGAGCTCACTTTTGAGGAGGAAATCACCTTAGAGCCCCACTCCACATCCTAACCACAAAAGGTATAATGACAGGGGCACCAGCCCTCTCCGTTTTCCACCACCTCCTCCTCCTTCTCCACCACCACCACCACCACCACCACATCTCTCCCCTTCCATATTCAGCAAAAGGTTTACCCCACTCATCTTACAGGGAAGGCATCCCACTTCACCGTGCCGACCCCTATGATGCACCGTACGACCCAGGGCCTACTGACAACACCTGGGACAACTACAGTGTTTATCCTCCAGGCGATACTGACCCAGATCTGCACCCTGCTAGGTCATCCCCCAAGATGACACTACAGCCTACCACAAGGTGATACACAGGGCAGCCACATATTTGAAGGTATTAGTGCACATCGTCCAGAAAGATGACAACTTCCTCATAAAGACCCTACGCATAGTGCAGTTCCTCCCTATTCTCAAGGGTATGCTTAAAACTGCCACAGATCCCTTTGAAGAGTCTGTGAAGGCAAGGTTAGTTATACACTGGGTAGATAAAAAATTCAAGCTCTCTCCCAAAGACCCACCCTACATACGTGGGCAAGTACCACCCGATTCCTGGGTGGTCTACACTGTGCAAGTGCAAATGCCCTGGCTACAGGAGATGCAGTGCAGGTAGCCATCCACTGCAGGATTGCTAACTCTGTTGGCCTCCTCTTCTGAGTGCATTAGGACAAGATGCAGGACCTTCTAAAGCATCTTCCTGAGGAGTACAGGCAAAAGCGAGATGAGTTGATGGCAGAAGGAAAGACCATCTCAAATGCCACCATCCGCTGCGCCCTGGATGCCACCAAAACTGATGTCCGAGGGACTAACACCTGGTTCCTTATCTCAGGTTTCAAACTGGAGGTACATCTGCTCAACCTGCCCTTTGATGACGAACACCTCTTCAGTCCGCAGTTTGACCAGATGTTGGAAAAATTAAAAAATTAAACGAATACTACCAAGGTTATGGGTGCCCTTCAAACATCCACCCCAAGCGGATCCTTTCATAGGAGCAGTATAGGGCAGGCAGCAAGGCCACTTCTATAAGCAATCCCTTCTATCAGAAGCAGCAACAGGCCCACCACCACCAGTCACCACTGGGTTACTCCAGGGTGGCCTACAGAAACAAGAACAGTGTTAGGGGCACAGGAGACTCTGGCAAAGTGACTTCCACCTCTAAACAGTGACTCCCCTCGCCTCCCCCGATTACAACACACCCATCAGGGGAAGGATCAGGATTTCCTCTCCAGAGGGCATGAAACCACATCAGACAAATGGGGACTAACAGTTATTCAGCACGGCTATTGCTTAGAAATTGTCACACCTCCACCCAATATTTGTCCCCACAAGCACCTTCTCAGCACAGAACATCTCCACTTATCAGAGGAAGAGGTCCAAGCACTCTGTCAAAGGGTTGCCATCGACCCAGTGCCCCTGCACCAATGATGCATGTGGTGTACTCCCTCTACTTTCTAATCTCAAAGCAGGACGGCTCCCTCAGACCTATTCTGGACCTCAGGCCCATCAGCAAATATGTTGTCTCAGAACACTTACATATAGTAACACTGCAGGACGTGATACCTCAGCTTCAGCAAGGTGACTACATGGTGGCATTAGACTTCAAGGATGAGTACTTCCACATCCCCATCCATTCCTCCTACTGACGCTACCTGCTTTTCATTGTAAGTGGCCAGCACTATCAGTTCAAAATTTCCTTTTGCATCACCACTGCTCCAAGAGTCTTTACCAAGTTCCTGACTGTGGCTGATTCCCACTTGAAGAGAGGGGGCATCAACGTTTTCCAAATCTTGACGATTGGCTGATCAAGAGTGCAAGCAGCCAGCAGTGCCTTTAGCAGATACAGGTGACTCACCTCATCTCACTTCTTCACAGCCTCTGGTTCATCGTAAATGTGACCAGGTGCCATGTACAACCTCTCCAGACACAACCCTTTCTAGGGGTGGTGTGGAACTCTGTCACCAGCAAAGCCCCCAAAGGGTCACAGCCTTCAACCAGTTTGTACCACTTTTTATCCCCAGCATCACCTCACAATCAAAACTGTAATGCACCTGTTGAGTATGATGATCTCCTGCATCGCTTTTGTACCCCATGGCTGGCTGTACATGCTTCTGCTGCAGCAGTGGCTTTCAGCACAATAGTCACAGGCAGAGGGTCAGATGGCGGATCTAGTTTTGGTATTGTCCATCGCTCTTTGTAGTGGCGAAACAGCAACAACTTGTTGCTAGACAGGCCTTTTCTAAACCCCTTCCACATGTCGCCATTACCACAGACACCTCTCAAGTCAGGTGGTGAGCTCATCTCGATCATAACACAAAGCAGAGCCATCACCTAAATTACCTCAAGCTTCTAGTGAAACGCATACTCCTAAATCTGGGCAAAGTGGTCCTGGTCAGGACAGTCAACATGACCGCCATGTACTTCTTTCAAAAGAAGGGGAGCACCTACTAGCTCTACCTTTTCCTGCGAGGTCAGATAATCTGGCTTTGGGTGCTCCACCACAACATACACATAATGGCGGAGAACCTCCCGGGTGCGGACAGAGATTTGGAAAAACCTGCTATGCGGGACGCATCAACAAGTCCACGAGTGGGCGCTCCAACCACAAGTTCTGCACCATTAATTCCAGCGCTGGGGCACTCCTAATGTGTTCACCACCCTCGAGAACACAAAATGCCCAAGCTTTGCATCCAGGTGCCCACACCCTTGGCCTGTGGGCAATGCACAATGGATCAAATGGCCAGGGACCTTTGTTTAATCTTTTCCGCCTCTTGCGCTCCTTCCAATGAAGGTGAGGAAGATGCGGCAAACATCAGACACTCATCCTGGTAGGCCATTACTTGTGCCAAGTAGCCCTGGTATTTGGCCCTGCTGAAGATGTCGATCACCTCCCACATGTAGCTCCTCAACAGGCTGGACCTTCCGACCAGGAATCAAGGACCGATCAGATACCCAGATGAAAAGCAACTCAATCCAACAATCTGGCACCTGAGGTTCTAGAAGGTGGCTTCAAAAGTCTTCCCCATGAATGCATGATCATACCGCAGGAGTCCCGTAGCCCTAGAACGATGGCATGCTATGCAGCAAAGTGGAAAAGATTAATCTACTAATGCATCAGTAAGAAACTAGATCCTCATAAGCCTGCAATTATGGATATTATTATTACCTACCTCCTCCACTTCCAGAAGTCAAATCTAGCCTACACTTTGATATGGCTTCATTTAGCAGCTGTTTCTGCATACATGCAAAACAGATAAAATCCCTCCCTCTTCCGCATGCCAGTAATCAAGGCATTCATGGAAGGCCTTAAAAGAGTCATTCCTCCTAGGGTTCCACCTGCACAAGCGTGGAACCTTAATATCACCCTTAGCGGGCTCATCAGCCCCCAGTTTGAACCCCTTACCTTCTTGAAAGTTCCAGTACCTCTCCTGAAATGTAGCCTTACTGGTTGCAATCACTTCTTTCCTTCACATTAGTGAGTTGCAAGCCTTCACACTGCAAGAACCATTCTTCCAGGTGTGCAAGGACAGGGTAGTGTTCAGGACAAACCCCAACTACTTCTTACGTTGGTTTCCCCTTTCCATCTCAACCAGACTATAGAGCTACCAGTCTTCTTTCTTAACCAGACTCAGCACAGAAAATATTTCCTACCGTAGAGGTAAAGTGTGTTCTCATGAACTACATAGACTGATCAAAATCCTTATGCAAGGCAGATCAGCTCAGCTGTTTTTGGCCGTTACAAAGCCTCACAAGGGTTAACCTATTTTGTAAGCAGGAATTGCTAGATGGATAATCAAGTGTATATAGACTTGATATCAAAAGGAGCCTTCCATGTTACTCCTAGGGCTCACTCTACTTGCAAAAAGGCTGCATCCATTGCCGCCGGCACACATATGTAAGGCAGCTACATGGTCAACTCAACACATGCTTATTAAACACTATTGTGTTGATGTCCTATCCAGACAACAGGCTATGGTTGGCCAAACTGTCTTAAAGATCTTATTTCATACATTTTCATCATCTACATGCTAGCCATTGCTTATAGGAGGGTACTGCTTTACAGTCTATGCAGAGCATGTGTATCTCCAGCAACACATGCTGTTAACGGAAACTGTTAGTTACCCTGTAAGCATCTCTTCGTAGCGTGTAATGCTGTAGATTCACATGCGCCCCACATCCTCCTCGAAAGCGTGTGGCTCTGATCACAGATCTCTTCACTCTTCCACTCATTATCTTTTCTTTGTGTAGTACACATGTGCATCATGGTGTTCACTCACCACTTTATACTACTCTCTCCGGCTGTGCGAAAAAACATCTGACATGGAGTTGATGCCCACACGCATTGCCAGCTAAGAGACTAGTCACTATTCCTTTTGACTCGATAGACTTATTAGAAGAAAAACAACTTGCAAACATCCAAGCACAACAGCAGATGGCAGAAGTGTTCAGAGCATGTGAATCTACAACACAACACACTATGAACAGATGCTTACATGGTAAGTAACAGTTTCCTCTGCTTGAGGGTCTGCGAAGTTGCATAATTTTTCTTTCGTTCTACCTATTATGCGCACAAAAACCCCAGGAATTACCTGTGGCACACAAGATCTAAGATCTGTATTGTTCAATATGAGAAAAAAGGTACACAGAGCAGGTACTTGTCTACAAAAAACTTTTGAGTTACTTAAATAGACTTGTGGCAAGAGAAAAAGATGCAGCACACATCTAGTTTCAGAGCTCGTGAGACATTTCTGCTGCAAAATAAGTTTCACAAAAGAAGACTATGTGATTGGCCTAGGCATAAGAGAAACTGGAAACCGCACTTTCTATGGGTAGTCCTAAAAATGAGATATAGATAAGACTGCATTTGCTTAATATAATACAACCAACTGTACGATTAGTATTGTGTACAGATAAGTGAGACATTATTCAACCTGTTTTGTATTTGTATTGGTACCAATACCACCAACCTAGCTAGGGTGCCATGTGCTGTACACAGCAGGTTAGAGGATACAGGTGCTATGTTGAAAATTGATAAGAGAGCATTTCATGATTGTGAACAAGGGGGAGAGGGTATTCCTGTTGACTGGACATGAGCATGTGACGTTTCTGAGGGTATAAATCACCTTGGTTCCTCTGTCAATGAAATGAGTAGGTAATTTGCACAAAAACCCATGATTTCATTTGTACAGTTAACCTCTTATGGTGCTTGCTCTCGCCTCAGAGTTTTTATAATTGTCTGAGATGAAGCCTATCTCAGCTGTTTAACTAAAGAATTATATATCATTATTTGACCTATGTTTAGTCACAAATCTGAAGACTACAGGTGACAAGACAGCATAATAAACATTTATATATGTAAAGGTTCAGAGGTTAGAAAAGCAAAGTCTTAATTGAAAAGCCCAAAATTCTGTGTCCAGTTGGCTTAATTTGTATCCAGCACACACAGGTGATTTCTAAACAAGTGTGCTACATCTTAGCCAGGGCCACTGGAATTATGTGATTCTTTGGCCATGGCTTTTGTTTTGCATAATTATGGATTTGCCACATAACCAATCATTTGGTGCATAATCTGCAGAATTTAACAAACGGATCAAAAGTTACTAAAAACGCTGCGGCTTGATCATGGCAATGAAGGTCCCTTCATAGAGTTTACCTGGTCCCCTTTCTTTTCCTTATTTCTATATTATATTGTTAAACTGGCACTAATGAGGTGAAACCTTTGCCCAGACAATATTACCATGTGTAAAAGTGGCAAAAATAATTCATTCAGACTATCAAAAAATGTGTCTCATTATGTCGCATGATTTGGCTTTTCTTGCCACATAATTTAGTCAAACCTGCCGCATAATTTGGTGCTCCCCGCCGCATAATTTCAGTGGCCCTGATCTTAGCCACAACAACACAGTTAAAAGTACAATAAAACAGCTCTACCTTTCCTCACCAATCCACTAATGCACAAGGAGGGAACATGCCTATTATGTTTGTTTTAAATAACACTGGAAGCACTTTTCAAAAAAGCACTGTGACTTGTAAGAAAGGAGGTTGTGGCTTGTGAAGGGAGAAGCTTGACGGCTGCCTTGTAGTTGCATGGAGGGGTGGAGTTCCATCGGTGTGTAAGAACTGACTAAAGTGGTAACACATGATCCCAGTTCTGTTACTCTGGATGACTGAAGTAACTGTGGAGGTAGGGAAATGCAGGAGAAACAATTGCAGGAAAACCCATGATCACTTTGATAAAAGAGAACCAGAGGAGAGTTGATTTGCAGCATGTGTTGTAGAATGTAGATGACATATTGTGTACTATCCTGCCATCTTGTGTTGGATTTGGAATATTACAACTGGTTTATTTTCAGATAAAACGTTCAGTGTTAATAGTGACTTTTCAGTTTCAATAATGACTTGTAATCACATAGCCAAAATCCGCAATGCCTCAGTATGCAGACTCCATCTTAAACATTCTTTTCCCGACATCTGTTTTGGAGTGAAGTTGGGTGCTCTGTCTTCAAACTCAATTGTGACCAGAAAAACATTGCATCTGGCATGAAAACGAACTTTGAATCGACACATGAAAGGCCATCGAATCCAGCATACTATTCAGATGGGTCATACAAGAGTGACTCCTTAAGGAAAAGGAGATGGAAAGTACGCCATTTTGATTCTGTCCTTGGTGTCATACAAAGTTGGCTAATCAGATTGATATTGGGGGTTAGGACTGAGCGTTGTTGCACTCGTCCTACCACCAAACCTCCAATCCTAATGAGGGTAGTGCATAACCATACACCCACTCAGCTCGATCACATGATGGGAAGAGTTTACTTCAAGAGTTTGCAGCAGTGGGACAAAGCATCATGAACATACAGCAGGGTGCTCAATGACAAGCTAGCATGATGCAAGGAGCTAGCAGCCTCTGTCAAGTAAGTTCTGCATCTGCATGTAGCACCGCCTCTGCTCCCGGCTGGAGGATGTTTAACACTACAAACAGATGATTTCAGAAGCTTAATGTAACAGCAACTGGGCTCCAGCTACAAGATGTTTAACCCTGCAAACACATGATTTCAAACGCTGGATGTACCATCGCCTCTGCTCCCTGTTGAAGAATGTTTAACTCTACAAACACTTGGTCCCAGAAGCTTAATGTAGCAGCAGCTCTGCCCCAGCTGCAGGATGTTTAACCCTTCAAGCACATGGTTCCAGAAACTTCATGTAGCAGCAACTCAGCTCCGACTGCAGGATGTTTAACCCTACAAACATATGGTTCCAGAAGCTTAATGTAGCAGCACCTCTGACCCAGCTGCAGGATGTTTAACCCTTCAAGCACATGGTTCCAGAAACTTCATGTAGCAGCAGCTCAGCTCCGACTGCAGGATGTTTAACCCTACAAACATATGGTTCCAGAAGCTTAATGTAGCAGCACCTCTGACCCAGCTGCAGGATGTTTAACTTAATGTAGCAGCAGCTCTGCTCCCAGATGAATGATGTTTAACTTAATGTAGCACTGCCTCTGGTCCCGGCTGCAGGATGTTTAACTCCGCTCATGGCTGCAGCATGTTTAACCCTGCAAACACATCATTCTAGGAGCTTAACGTAGCACCGCATCTGCTCCTGGATGCAGGATGTTTAACCCTACATTTCAGAATCTGAATGTATCATCAGCTCTGCTCCCTGATGAAGAATGTTTAACTCTACAAACACATGGTTCCAGAAGCTTAATGTAGCAACACGGATAAGGGGGGTCTTGGAGGGTAAAAAGCAAGATGGACAAGATTGGTATTGGAGGGTAAGAAGCATCATGGACAAGGGTGGGGGTTGGAGGGTAAGAAGCATCATGGACAAGGGTGGGGGTTGGAGGGTAAGAAGCATCATGGACAAGGGTGGGGGTTGGAGGGTAAGAAGCAACACAAATAAGGGTGTGACATGGGAGCTTAATGAGCAAAACAGACAATGGGTGGGGAAGAAGCAACACGGATTGGAAGCATAAAAAAACAAGCCTTTGTAATGCAATAGGTCTCGCATTTGCAAGACTTAAAGCTATTCGGATGTTAAACTTAAAAGTGGGCGCCATGCTGAAACAAAGCGCGGCGCCCGTGTTGCAAACATGAAAGGGGCGTTGTGCTGAAACAAAGCGCGGTGCCCATCTATATAAAAGTTATGCGCAAGGCAGCCAACAGGAAAGTGCTATAACAAAGCGCGACGTCCATATACAAAAAAGTTATGTGCGCGGCAGTCCGTGAAGGGGGTGCCATGGTGAAAGATTAGCAGGAAATAAAACAAGCTGTCCCTAAAGGAACATATAACCACCCACTGGGTAAGTAAACTGTAAGTGGCTGGTGCTGCTTGGCATGAAACGGAAATGATGTATTGGGAGCACCAACCAATAAGGAGCCAGGAAAGAAGAGCAATGCAGGGGGGAACCAATAGCAAGCAGCAGGCGGGACTCCACTCCGTACAGTGATTACAGCAGGTCTTCCAGATAGCGCATGCGCACTGCCGAGGCTCGACCTAAAAAGTGGACCATGTCAAAGAGTAACTTGCCCACACAGCCAATATTAACAGGAGATGATCATGTAAGGCAGCAAGCCTTGATGGTTGGAGTTGCAATTAAATCAAAGACTGGAGGTATGGAAAATTTAAAAGGAGTACAAAACAGATGTAAGAGATCATACTGAAAGTATACAATATAAAAACAAGATCAGAAATATGAAAACATGTTTTGAAGATTTAAAGGCAACCAAATATAAGAGGCACTAAGGAACAACAAGAGTAACATCAATGGAGAGATCAGATGGCAAAAAGGAAGAGAGTTAGGCAAAGGGTTACTGAGCAAAAAGAAAACATGAAAATTACATGGTTATGTAGATGTTCAGATATTGCCAATGTGATTTAGTGTGCCACACAGGTCAACAGGGACTATGAATCACTGGTACTGCTATTTTCCATATTATCTCTGAAAACTTTGTGGTAGTGTCCCCAATCTGGCAAGTCTAAGCAAGTGCCTCAAGCAGTCAAAATGGCATGACTATTATCCCTGAAGAAGGAGTCACTTAGTCAAGGGGTTTTAGTTTTAGAAGTGTTTTGCCAGGTGCATACAACATCAAAGTCGTAGGAATCAATATCTTATACCCTACTGTGATGCCTTATTTACATTTTGTTAATTGTAGTGCTAATTTTAACTAAACTAAGCTTTTTGCCATGATAAAGCCCATGTACTGTATGCAGTTAGGCAAAATATGTGTGAGCAATTTCCAAATGCAGAAAAAATAATATACTTATAAATGCAATGGACAGCATATCATCATAACACGAAATGCAAACAATGTACTATTAAACTTGAAGTATTTTTTTTTTCTTCTATAACTGAAGTATACCTTTTCTTCACAGTAGGATATGACCATGAGATTGGTGTTACATGCACCTGCCAAACCCGTTCTATAGTGCTTAGTTTCATTTGTGATTATTGACATTTTTTAAGCATTCTTAAGCACTATGAAAAGCAAAATCTGTTTCGTGGACATCACAAAACAGCAGAGAACGCCAAGTGGATAATAATCGGAAATTCTAAATATTAACTCTGTTGAGAGACTTGAGGGTGGAACCATTTCTACCCTAGCCTGTCACGAGACATAAACGTGTTGAAAATCATACTTCATCAAACCATTAACTGAAGCCTTTGGAAGACAATCCTTGAGATAATCCTTAAAGTAATAAAACACATTTAACTGTAGGCCAAATATCTCCTGACTCTCTACTAACCCTGTATGAAAAGGCAACATTCAAGCAGAAACTACAACTAGTCAATAAACTGCGCCCTTCCAGACAACATCTTACATGCCGAGTCGAAATCTGCATCTATGCAGGAGAAAAACTTGCAATGCTGCTGGCATCAGCTGCGGTCCGTACAGGTAACAGCAGTGGGGCCGGGTAAGGGGGGATTTCGAGGGACGATGACGAGGGAAAATTAATTATTTATTTAATTTTCCCTCTGCATCATCCGTCGAAATTCCCCCTTACCCGGCCCCACCGCTGCTACCTGCATGGACCGCGGCTGGCTGACATTCTAAATCTCCAGTGCTAACAGAACCTACTGCTGAAGTTCTTTCTTGACTAAGCGAACTAGGAAAGCAGCGCATCTTGTTATATTTAGTGGTGTTAAAGACTTCAGCTCACGAGATTCTGAAAAAGGCTCAGGATGAGCTTCTCACATTGACGGCACAAGCAGAACAAGCATTTGCAATGCAATAGGTCTCGCAAGAGTTTTTGGTATTGGCATTGTAAATGACAATGTCTTTTATCTGTGTTATGAAAGCCTGCAAGCAGTGCGTAAACATGCACTTTGTACTTATAGTAGTTTCTTACTACAAGTAAGGCTGGCAGTAACTGCACCTCTTTTACTCCCAGCCTTGCTTCTCTGCCAATAGCTCAAACTCTCACAAATGCGAGACCTATTGCATTGCAAATGCTTGTTTAATGACTGTCTTTTAAAAGTACACACTTCACAGTTTAGCTGGCAGCTCCTTTACAATACCTCTCAAACAGAATATTCCAGTGGGATCACCAGCCAGCAGTCCTGACTTCACCCCTGGTAGTCAATGGTTCAGAGATATCACAATTTCTTGAGGGATAATTTTGTTTCATTTATAATTGTGGCTGTTCTAAATAGACGAGGGCGTCAATATTTCCTTTGCATAAGTCGGTCTACCAGATTTTGTGCGGACCTTACCCAGGTTTAAATTGTGCTGCAGTAACTGCTGGTATTTATAGCGCCTAGAAACAGCCGACCACTTCTCTGCAGCTCTCAGTGTGTGCTCAGTGAACACTGTGTGCATGTCCAAGGGGAAATACTTCCAAACTAGCAGTGAGCCTGTGCTGGAATGAGATGAAAGATGAGAGCCAGAGGGTCACCTACAATAGCTCAGTTGGTAGAGCGGAAGGCTGTAGGAGAGAAGCAGTGATCCTTAGGTCGCTGGTTCGAATCTGCTGCGAAAGACTTTTTTCTTTTTCTTCAAGTGTGTTTCTTATAAGGTGAAATGATTGTAAACGTGGGCAATTCTAAAGTTTCTCATTAGTCTCCCCGGTAACGTGTCTGTGAAAGTTTTAATTTCGGTTCCGGGAGGTTGTGGTTGGGAGGTTAGTAGACTGTACAAGAGGAGGGCGGGGAGCTAATGGGGCAGAATAGGGGTTGCAGAGACTGTAGGATGGGTGTAAAGGTAAGTAACAAGGACTTATAGCGTTTTCCTCTAACACGGCTAGCATGGGCTCAGACACCCCAATGTGGAAAGTGGTGTTGGCTAAAAAGCCTGGACTGGCAGGAGTGTCGAGCACCGCATGCAGCCACTTGCACATGGCAAGAAAGGGACACCATGTATATTAGTGCTCCAGGGAACCAGCGCTCCGCTAGCTGGAACTATTTAAACAAGCATTGGCATAGCCAATAGGTCTCGCCTTTGGGACCTTATAAGTGTTTAGCCATGCAACAGTTGCATAACTAAATACTTATAAGGTCCCAAAGCGAGACCTATTGGCTACACCATTATAATCGCGGCACTCGCGTTTTACTTTTAACATTAAAAGTAAAGCGCTTTAACATTAAAAGTAAAGCGTAGGTGCCAGCGATTATAGCAAAAGTAAAGAAATAGAAAAATAATCTATTTCTTTACTTTTTGCTAATCGCGACACCAGCGCTTTACTTTTAATGTTAAAGCGCTTTACTTTTAATGTTAAAAGTAAAGCGCGGGTGCCGCGATTATAGCAAAAATAAAGAAATAGAAAAATAATCTATTTCTTTACTTTTGCTATAATCGCAGCACCCGCGCTTTACTTTTAATGTTAAAGTAAAGCGCCGGTGCCGCGATTGTAGCAAAGTAAAGAAATAGATAATTTTCTATTTTTACTTTTGCTATAATCGCGGCACCCGCGCTTAAAGTAAAGCGCGGGTGCCGCGATTATAGCAAAAGTAAAGAAATAGAAAAATAATCTATTTCTTTACTCGAGCCGCGAAAGTGAAAGTGATCGCGATGCACTTAATGACCCGTGACGCGCGTGCACGCTCACGTGAACGCAAGCTGGTCGCCAGTGCTGTTTGCACTTCCAAAACCCGCTTACTAAAACTCTCGCCAGAGCAGCGCATGCGCTGGCTCAGGCGAGACCTAAAAAAGCAGGTGTAAGAAGAGATGCTGAACCGGGCACAGCAATAGCAGGGAAGGCAGTAAACTGAAGAAGACTGAATACCGACATTCCACGAAACTTCGTGCAGCAGCTGCCTTTCGGTTCCCTTCAAGGCTCCTCCCTTTTCATGCACAATTGGCTCATCACTTAGAGCTCTTTCTTAGCCCCCACCCCCAGTCTCGGGTAGCAGCTTCTCAGACAGAAATAGTAGTAGCTCACAAGCCGAGGTGAGCTTCCGTTGTCAGATGCAAGATCGCGCCATTTTAAAAAACAAACAGCACGCTGGAAACAATCATTTTAAAGTAGAAGCACCACTCCATGCTTTCACTTTAAAGTTACCTTAAAGCACATTATAACCAAACCGTCTGCACAGCGATGATCCCTTTCTGAGCACAATCTGGGGGAAAACAAACAGCGACCCGGGAAACAAGCATTTTTAATTAAAAGCACTACTTTGTGCTTTCACTCTATAGTTATCTGAAATTAAGATATAATGGTGGCTACTAGGAGGCTACAGCTCTTCTAAAATGATGGGAGGGGTGAGGGATGGGACGAGAGCACCAGGCACAAGGTGAGTGGGAGACAAGACTTCAAGAAGTCCAATCTCCTTTAAAAGAAAGCCCAAAACAAATACCCTACCAAAAAGAAGCCCAACTGTTGGTGGACATGAAAAGTGCAAATAATGCTAAATAAATACAATCAACTGAGCGGGATGCACAGCGGGGGAGGTAGCACTAACACAACTAGAATTAAGAGAAGGTGGGAGAGAGGAAGGCTGTATTTACATGTAAGCTGCTATGGTGCTGAAACGGAACACAGGCAAATAGTGACAGACCAGGAAACCAAGAAATAAAATAGTCCCTGAAATAACACATAAAGGACCATAGCGGAATGAGACAGTACTTAGTCCATGCTGCCTGGGAGGAACAGAAGGGAAAAAGGAGGAACAAAGAGGCAGGACTGACCACTAGCATGCAAGGATTTTTAAAGGACACTAAAACAAACAAATCAAAAGTAGGGGGTTGGCTTTAAGCCCAGAAGAGAAGTTACAACAGGTCTTGAATGCTCTACCTAAAAATGGAAACCATTCTCTTGACCGCCTTTCAGTCAAGTGACACTTGGCTGTGACGTCTCACTACTTGCAGGGCACTCTGCGTGAGACGATTGACTGTAACATGAATGACAGAGGTGGGTCAGGAGGAATATTCAGCCTTTGAGAGGCAAGGGAAAAAAATGACCAAACACAAATTATTATGAAAAGAGGCTTATCACGAAGCAAAAAATAATCACCATGTGTGTAACCTATATGTCCAGCACGTTAAGCATGTTTGAAAATAAAAGGATGCAAGACTGCAGACCACAAACAGCCAATGGGGAACAAGTGAAGTTTGGGTGAGGGTGAACAAGGAAATTAATAGGTGAGGGCGATATTTAATAGAACTGTCTAGACTGGCATCTGCTTGCATTCGTAAAGAGTAGTGAGACGCAAGCTTCATTGGGAGTGGGATGAGGGGGCCCTCACATGCTCAGATCAACCTGATCACTTCAGGCAGCATGCTAACAAACGAAGGGGGGCATAACTGGCCGTATGAGCCAGCACAACCTTCAAAGGCCAGGGCGCACTCATCATACCATCTGAATTTCCCTCTTCAAGAGGGCCGTAGCAATGACATCAGCCAACCCTTGCGTGCTGCAAGCCCAAGGCGCACCAAGGGCAGTTTAAAGTGATAAAACACTCCCTGCCTTTGTGCTCGGCCGATGGGCGGGGCCATTTTGTAGGCATGTGCGTGTTTTGAATGCGCATGTGCGCATATAAAATTACACAGCCCAGCGGAAGCATCATCGTTCTTTTATTTTAATGATGCGTTATGGGATTTGTAAGCCTGATTTCATAATGGAAACAATCGGACTACAAATCCCATTGAGGAAACCATGCACGCAGCAGCCTTAGCAATTAAATAGAACTCTGACCAATACCCAAAGATCAGATATGATAGTTCGCCGAGTTCAGAGGACTTCACGCATCACAATCAGTGACTTCACGCATCACTATCTGTGACTTCACGCATAATAATCAGTGACGAGAGGGAAGATCTACAAGTAGACCTGGGCAACAGACTGAGACAACACTAAGGAAGAAGCAGCAGCATTTAAAAACAAGCATTGGCATAGCCAATAGGCCTCGCCTTTGGGACCTTATAAGTGTTTAGCCATGCAACAGTTGATGTTGTTGCACCAAGGATATTGTGCTGCATAACTAAATACTTATAAGGTCCCAAAAGCGAGACCTATTGGCTATGCCAATGCTTGTTTTGTTTACCAAATGGGCTCTCTAGTGCCTCGTGATACTCCAGGAACAGAATGGCAGTGCCTCAGGCCCCGGGGGAGTGGTTAATTGGTAAGCGTTTTCTCACATGTTCTGGCGCAGCTGCAATTTTGACAGTCTTTAGGGAACGGGCATGCTGCTAGCATTGTTGTTCAGTTTTTTCCCTATTTTTCACACCGTCACCAAGTTTTTTTATCGCCCGCCCCCTTCCATACCAGTGTGTGCAGCAGTTAATAGTACTGCTGCCTCTGTAGCCAAAATGCAGTTTGCCAAAGATAACACAATGTATTTAAGTCGGAGATGCCGGGCTTCATCATCTTCTGTGGATTTCCCACAGCTCGCTGTGTCTTTTCGCACTTTCACATTGATAGCAGGGAGGGGTCGGACATAGGGTCTGAAATGGAGCCCGCATCTCAACCCGATAAACAAAATGCACATAGGAAAACCTGCAAAAAAAGAGCCTCACAGCAGGGGGCGGGCTCGTGGGGCATTTCAAATTGAACTCTACACCTTAACACAAATGAAAGAACACCCTCACGTGTGTGATATCCTTGGGCTCTCCAACTGGACACAACAACGCGGAGCACTTGCAGGGTACACCGAACATGCAAAACAGTCCTCCCAGCAGGTGCCGTGTGACACAAGAGAGCACGTCCACGTGGAGATTACACATACTGCAAGAACACACACAACAGGAGGATGGTAACATGGATTGAAAGGAAAGCCTCAGCAGGGCGCGCCAACTAAGCATACAAGAACACACCAGCACTTAATCTGAAAACAGCACTTTAAATGGAAAGTGCGCGTGCCATACACGACTTCTCACTCGCGGCAGTGGTCACACGAGGAGTACAAAGCACTTTAAAACGGATGCAAATATATGTACACAATGCGGGGGCTCGGAGGGAAGCACTTTAATCTGAAGACTAAAGTAATACACACATGAAAACACAGAGGGGGTAACCCTCCGGGGGGAGTGCCCCCATTCACCCCAAGATCAATGAATATCCCGTGATACTCCGAGGCGCCTCCGCGTGCACACATTCGTGCAAGGAAGCACACGCCACTCAGGACTAGCACAAATAAGCATTTTAAGGCAGAGACTAAGCCTGCATAGGCAAGAATACACACTCAGCCGGAGAGCGACATGTGGACTGTAGAGGAAAACAGCACTTAAACATGGGGGTTGCACGCGTGCCCCAAAAGCAGCACTTTCACACGGATAATGCAAAGCATCTAAACGGACTAGGAAAACAAAATAACCGGACAATACGCCACGCTTAACCACGCGCCCACCCCTCGCAGCCAGGGGGTTGCTGAAGGGAATGCCACTGAACACTGCTCACCATGTGCTGCATAAAACCCCACTGCAGGGAGTGCCAGGGTCTGAACAATGCCCACCATGTGCTGCACCAAAAATCCAACACAGAAGGTGCCTGAGTCTGGACACTGTTCGCCATGTGCTGCACAAAAACTCCAAATACAGCAGCAGTGCCGCGCTCCGTACCCGCTGCTGTGTGCAGTCAGTAACCCATCCATGCCTTAAGCTGCAGCGAGCAATTCATGAAGCGTGCACCTCTCGGTGAATAAAATTCATGTTTTAGAACACTAACTGCAAAAATAGTAACTTCGGTCAATGGCGGGGTTTTCTTCAGAGAGAAGGCTTTGTGGGTGGGCATGGAAAGCATTACCGGGCCCCTCAGTCAAGGAACGCATTATATTACATCCATATAAATCAGCGTCCACAAATTAGCGTCCACGTCCTTTGATCACGTGACAATGTTTTGCTTCCGTCCCAGCCAATACCAAAACAAGTAGTGTGTGGCGGGGGGTGGTGCGGCCGAGAGCAGGCAGCATTTCCCTTGCGGGAGCGAGCGGCACCAGGGGAGATAATTGATAACACATGGCGAAAAAGCTCACTCCCGCAAGGGAATCGCCAGACGGGCACGCGTTGCCATTGGAAGCAATGCAACGCGTGCACGTTTTTGCACCCAAAGCTGTGCCGATGACTAAAGGTCTTTTTCCTATGCAGTGCATGCGCGCTGCGTAGGCGAGACCTAACAAGTGTTTTATTAAAAGCAGGAGGACCTGGGCAGCGGAAGCAACTCAGGGCAGAAGCAACGGGGAGGGGGGCATGCGTCCTAGGACACATAAGCTCCATGGGAGGTGGCAGGGGAACACTGAAGAAACAGACATGGTGGGGGTACATGTAAGCAACACGGGGAGGGTGGAAGAGGGCGGAAGCAACATGGGGGAAGGGAGAATCAACACAGAGGGCGCAAGTGGGGGAAGCATCAACAGATATAGAAGAGGAGTGCACGGGTGAAGCGGAACGTAACGGTGGGTGGGGAAAAGAACATGGGGTACAGAGAGCAGCACTATGCAGGGGGAGAGAAGTGCACAAAGCATAGGGACAAATAGTAACACCTGGAAGCAGTGAATGAGAAGCAGGAGCAGACTGCACTCACCTCTCCTGGGCTGCTGTAGATGTTCAGCCCCCCGCCCGCACTGCTTTCTCCCTAGGCTCGACCTAAAAAATGACATCTGAATCACAGCGGCAGAGGGTGGACAGCAGAAAGGCACTTATCGAAGTAAATCAATTAGGACTTGCTCCATGCTTTAAGCCAAAGAACAGGCAGTGACATTGTCAAGGAATGGCCAATTAGGAGGCAGAAAATAAGAGTGACAATGAGCCAATGAATTGTAAGCAATGGACGGGCTCCAAGCCCTTATAGTACACAATATGTATCACAGGCATGTGCCTTCAGCAGGCGAGACCTAAAAAGGAGGTGTGCGTTTCTCACATAGGAACTCTAGAAAGTTGATTAAGCTTATGTATGCTTCTCAGATGGTCTCTGCACTTTACAGTACTGTATGTTATATTTGGAAGTTAATCTAGAACCTACACCAGCCACTCAAGTCTTTAAAAGCAGTGGCAAACTGAAGGTTTGCTGCGTACGAGTACAAAGAAATAAAAAAAATGCAGAAGGCAAAGGCAAACACGGCAACTGAATTTAAAACAGCCATTTGAAAGTACTGTTATCAATAAAAATACATGAAAGTTGCAGGTACATGCAACAATTCTTATCAGAATTAAAATGACATGGCATGTATATAGTCTACTTGGCTGTAAGAAGGTGAAGACAAAGCTGACATTTAAAATACACTGTCTTCCCTCTGCTTTTATCCTTTTCTGGACTCTCTATTTGGAGCACCCTGCTGGCTGGCCTCTTTTTCCGACTCAGCACCTTTTCACGCACTCTCACTGTAATTCAATCTTGCTGTGATGCACCACAAATTCAACTCACACATGAATGGATAATGTGACAAACCACATTTTTCAAACAGTATCTGTCTTAATACGGTTCTCATTATTGTGCCTACCTCTCCACGATCTGGTGATCACTGCATCAGTGCTGTAAGCTGTATCATGCCACACTCCTCTCTTTTATAGCCTGAATGTTCGAGGCCATAAAAATCGAACCCAAGTCTGTGATGCAGTGAAAACGGGGTGAATTTTTATACTGCATAAGTGATAACACTAATTCTATATCACAAGTCTCTTTAGAGTCAGCAGTTCAGGCCCATGAGAACTAAATAACCACTTACAACATCAGGTCCTCCGATGGATCTTTTAAGTAGAGCTAATAGGGACTGGGCAATGAAAAGGCGGATAAAATTCCCCTCATGAGGACCCTAATGAAGGAAATATCTAACTATTCACAATACTGCCAATAATCCATAAATAACAACAAACTCAGATTTTTAGAATGTGAATGGTCAGTACATAAATACATTAGCAAACAGTATATAAATCTTTTTAGATCAAAATGTTACAGACAAAACCACAAATAAGAGAAAACAGTTCAAAACAAATTCATCACAATCCCAACTAACAGGCAAATGAGCGGAGAGAGAGAGAGATAAGAAAATATATCATTGCAAATATCAATATGCAATCCGATTTCATACGAACCTAGAGAATAATTGCACAGCGTGAAATTTGGTGGGAAGCTAACATCTTGGCCAAAAAGGTATAGCTAAGAGCTATATCACCAGCTGATGAAGTGCAAAGATTTCTGGACAGTCTCAGCCACCAAAGTCAGCAATCAGCCAGAGTAGCATCGAGAAGAACAGCACCAAAGCTCTCCTCTCATAGAAACAGCTACTAACCAATTCTCTTTCTGCACAAATATTTATACCCTAAATATTAATGTCCAATCTCCTAAAAGTATCATTCATAGCTTCTTCACAATTTTATTGTTTTTCAGAATAGGGTGATCATCTGACCATACTAGCTCAACAAAGTTTTTTGAGGAAGTCCATTGTTAGTTCTAATGAAGTCATCCTTTCGCGGAAGCAGGAAAACATCTTGCACCATTATCCACGTCCTCGCGCACATCTCACTGGTTTGTAAACTTTTGACGAAAAGTTCATTTATAAGAAATTATCAAGAGGAAATTCCTTGAGATAAATTGCGCACAGCTAAACAAGCTAACACATCATTTTCAAACTAGTGAAGGACAAAATACATTCTCTTCCGAGGCCTACATTTTATGAAAAGAAAATCATTCAAGCAAGGTTGTGAGGCCTTCATAGGATTTTGCAATGCATCTTTCTCTAAGAAAATAAAACGCACATTAGTTAACTGTTCATAACAAATATTCATAAAAGATCATTTATGGAAATTAAATCATAATTTTTCTATTGAATCCACACGTATTAATTATGCAGACTCATTATTAATAATATAATGTAATATAAAATATAAATAATAAATAATAAAATATAAATAATAATTAAATAAAATAATATTAAATATATATATATAAAAATAATATATCTGTCTCTTTTACTTTATAAATGAAGAAAATTTGTGTTTCACATAACATTTTTCATAAGCGTTTTTAAATACTATTTCTGTTTCCTCTTCTCCCGCAAATGTTTTAATTCACATAAAAGAAAACTTTATTTATTCATGCTTTCCACACGCTTAATGCTGTTGTCATTTTCTACACATGTTGTGCTTAGTTTTACACTTTTTCACGAAAACTTATTTAAAAAAATGGTTACCCATGTTAATGATTTTCACACCATTAGTCATTGTTTCCATTAGTAACACTAATATGAGCCGATTAATCAAGCAGGATCTTATTTTGCAAAAATCATTCTTCATCAATCCCCCATTTGATGGCGACTTAAGCCATCATATAATCTACTGAATCTGATTCTTGTTTAAAACAAAGTAGTCTTCATCTGTTTCAACCTAACAGCTTCTACATCTCTCATTACTTCATAATAAGCTCCTTTCTTTTCTTCTATTTCTTCTCTTTTCCTTGCTCTACGTTTAGTCTCTGTTTGCCTATTCTTACTGCATTTGTCAATTATAATTACCATTAGTATGCCAATAGCTATAGCAATTATAGGTGTTAGTATTCTCCCTAACAAGCTGTTATTTAGTGATGAAAATAAATTAGCTTTTGAGGAAAATCCCTTACCAAGTTTTTCCCATGCACCATCAACCTTCAGTTCAGTTAAATCATTATACAAATATGTAATATTACTGATATATCCCTCGAAGTCCTTACTTTTATCAGGGATATAAGTACAACATTGTTGAATTTTCAACATACTACAGACTCTGCCCTCTTTTGCCAATAGTACATCAAGAGCAAGTCGATTTTGCAAAACCATCGATCTCATGGCCACCATTTCCGTATCAATCATTAAAAACCCACCAGCAGTATCCGTTGATAATATCCCCCACTATTTCAGCGGCACTTATTCCCCTTTTACTCCATGTTAGTTTTCTTTCATTGAGTCTAAGTTTTACATTTACATGATATATCTTTGGGAAAACTATTCCCAAATAACAACACCCATACCAATGTTGTGGTAATCTATAATAAGCATTTCTACCACACACATAATAAACTCCAGGGTAAACCGGATCAGTACCACCTCTTAAACCACAACCCCCTGTAATTAGGAAGGTATGTTCACATTCACTAGAACCAATGAAATAATTATTATATTCAGTCTTTTGCCTTCGTAAGCAAAGCTTCCCCTTGTGATGCCAGTCTAGAGTCATTGCAGCATATGTCTCCCCTTTCTTGTAATCTCCCTCCCTGTGAGCCCAAGTCTTTTGTTTTTCAACCTTTCTCTTAAAATCATGTTGCCTATCTTCTACAGTATTTATGAATTTTATTTCTACACTATGTAATCTACAGGTCAGATTATTTTGATGTGCATATGCAGTATCTATTGTTTTAGTCGTATGGAAGAACTCTCCCATTTACTCAGCATTTCTTGCACTACTCACTATATTCATGTTCTTTTTAATAGGAACTTCTGAAAAGACTAAATCATAATTAGAATAAAAATACTGGAATTGCTTCTTCCCATAGAATAAACGAATTGGTACACTACATGAAATACCTTATGTTAATGGAAGGTGGTGATAGGTCACTCCTTCCGAGACAGACGATGATATTTGCATGCACACATAACAATCTCTTGCATCCATAGTATCTACATATTCATTGAGTAGTGTTGTGAAAACATTTAACGAAAAATCATTAATAGAATTATCTTGATGTAAGTCACTTCCTGTTAGTTTTTTAATATTAATCTCCGGATCTTCTTTAAGATCTTTTTCTAAATTAACTTTAGTGGTAACATCAATATTAGTATATTAGTTTTAGTAGGATACATAAAATAAGGTACTATTAAAATTAGCATCAACCAGACAAACAACATAAAAAGGACACATATAAAGCAAGCATTAAAGCATCTTCGCCTAATTAGACCCTGATTTTGATTACCAGTCTCATTTCTAGCCATCTTGTAAGTAAGTCTATATTAAAATTGAACAAACTAAAAATTGAAGAACAGAAAAACCTTTTCATTTGATCAAATTTGTGTATCCCACACTTTTTGAACCTTTTTCGTTTGAACCTTAGGTCTTGAGACCTTATATCTCCTCTCTCTTTTTCTGCAACCCTTTTTCTTTAGCACAGTTCATTTAGGGTGGCTCATATGATGAATTGCTCCAGATTCCTTTTTCTGAAATGTTCGTTGCAGCAGCTAAATACGTCCATTCAGGTGCTGTGTACTTCTTGTTTGCAACTTTTACTCTTTTTGTTCTTCGCACTGTGTTTTCTTCTCCTTCAGCATCACTTTGTTCAGATTGGCTAGTGATTTCAATTATGGCATTTGGAACCATTTCATTCAGAGTATACTTCACTCTTTTGACCATTTATCACCTTTCCTTGTTCTTTTCCTTGAAATACTGTCTATTTCACTTGATTCGAAATTCTCTTAGCTGATTCCCTCTTTTCTTTTTCTTTGTTTCTTTCAGGGACCAACTCTCTTTCAGCTTCAACAATGACAGTATTATGAGACCCAGTAGCTTGTGCCCACTTTACTTGATTCTCAGTCTGTTCAGGTTCTTTTCTTTGTTCACCTTCAACTGACTCTGTGCTTTCAAGTGGACTTGGGACTCTTTTTGTATGACTTGCATGTATCCAATTAGGCAAGCCACCACATTTGATTGCTGTTTCTGTCACAAGGATAACTTGATATGGCGCATTCCATCGAGGTTCTAAACACAACTTCCTTACATGTTTCTTGATGAGCACCCACTCTCCAGGGCTGAAAGCATGACCTTGTTCTCGTTGTGTTATGGTTGCAACTCCTCCAACCTGATGAGACACAGAACGCACTACATCAGCCAATCCTTTGCAATATTCGAGTACTAAGTCACCAGTTCTATTCATCAATTCATTTGCTGGGACTGTTGGCTGTCTCATAGCCCTTCTCATCACAATTTCGTGTGGGTTCAGTCCAGTTCTTCTGTCAGGAATACTTCTCAAACTCATCAAGATCAACTGCAATGCATCTGGCCATTTCAGTGATGTGGATGCACAAACTTTAGCAAGTCTAGACTTCATTGTGCCATTTATTTGCTCGACCACACCTGATGCTTCAGGTCGATATGCACAATGTTGTTTTTGTTCAATTTTCAAAGCTGCACAAATCATCCGAATTATCTCATTATTAAAATGAGTTCCTCTATCTGATTTTAATGAGACTGGAAATCCAAATCTAGAAATTAACTCCCTAATAAGCAATTTAGCAACTGTTAAACTATCATTTCATCTTGTTGGATAAGCTTCCACCCAACGAGAAAACAGCCATACAATCACCAAGACATATTTTGAACCATGGCAAGGAAGAGTGTCCACAAAATCCAATTGCATGCGAGTAAATGTACCTGCTGCCTTTTCAATTCGACCCAAACTGACAGCAGTTTTCCTCCTTGCATTTTGTTGTTGACAAATGACACATCTTTGACAGAGACTTTCTGCAATGACTCTGAACTTTGGATTAAACCAGTTCTGCTTAAACAATCTAATCATCGCATCTCTACCCACATGTGTAGGACCATGATAAACTCGTGCCATCTGGGATAACAAACTATCTGGCATTATTGGTCTTCCATCAGTGTAAATCCATACTTCATCATCTGCTCTGCATGTACAACCTATTTTGAATCCGGCTCTCTTTTTCTTCATCACGAGCTGTCTCTTGCAACTGTCTAATTTCTTCCCATGTTTCAACAGATGAAAACATTAGTCTTGTTTCTGTATGATCAGATCGTTCTTTCAATTGTTTCCCATTTATTGAAATTGAATTTTGTGCACAATAACGTGCAATTTCGTCAGCATATCTATTGCCAACTGTAATGTAATCATATCCAGATTTATATGCAGAATATTTCACCACCCCAATTTGTGCTGGCTATTGTAATGCCATCAACAGATCTTTCACACACTCTCCATTTCGTGTTGGTCAACCCGAAGAGGTTAAAAATCTGCGTTGGGACTATAACTGCCCAAAATCATGCACAACTCCAAAACCATTTTGGCTATGCGTAAATATGGTTATTCTCATGTGCTTTCCAAAACAACATTCCCTTGTGAGTGCTTTTAATTCCGCTACTTGAGCTGAACTCACTCCTTTTAACCATGATGCTTCAATGACATTCGCAACCGTACATATTGCATATGCAGCTCGCAAGGTACCTTCTTGATCTCTCAAGCATGATCTGTCCACAAACAACACAAAATCTGATTCTGGCAAAGGTACTTCTTTGATATCAGGTCTCGGTTTCGTACACAACTCAGTAATATCCAAGGAATCATGATCTGCCTCATCCATTACCACTTCACAACTCAGATTTGGTAATAAAGTGACTGGATTCAAATTTGTACATCTCGTCACTGTCACATTCTCAGTTCCCAGAATCACTCTTTCGTATTTTGTTAACTGACAGCTAGTAAGATGGTGTGTGCGAGTTCGTGTTAGCAAAATCTCAACTGAATATGGTACATACACTTTCAAAGGATGTTCCATCACGATTTTTTCACTTTGCTCCAGACTAATGCAAGTATCAGCAACTGCTTTCAAACAACCAGGTAATGCTGCAGCTACTGGATCCAACGTGGTGCAAAAGTATGCCACTGGATGGCGTGCTGTTCCCTGCATTTGTGTTAGAACTGAGAGTGCACATCCGTCTCGTTCGCAACAGAACAGTGCAAATTCTTTATTGAACTCTGGCATTACCAATGCGGGTGCTCGACACAAACTGTCTCGCAACTCCAAAAATGGTTTCATGCATTCAGCATCCAGATGTATTGGATCTGACACGGCTTTGTGAGTCAATCTCTGTAAGGGTTTGGCTATTAAGGAGAAACTGTTAATCCACTGTCTACAATAACCAACCATTCCCAAAAACATTCGAATTTCTTTCTGAGTTTTTGGTGGATTAATTTGCAAAATTTCATTAATCCGATCTTGAGACAATTTCCTGATTCCTTTCTCAATTTTGTGACCCAAATAAAGCACTTCCTTTTGACAAAATTGTAATTTTGCTGGTGACACTTTATGCCCCCTACTGCCAAATGGTTCAGTAGAGCAATTGTATCTGTCACACAAGCCTCTTTCGTTATCGATGCAACAAACAGATCATCAATGTATTGCACCAGTACTGAGTCTATAGGCATTACCAATGACTCCAAACATATCTTCAATATCTGATTGAAAATTGAAGGACTCTCTGTATACCCTTGAGGAACTCGGCACCATGCCAAGACACAGTCTCCGAACCGGAGCGCCAACAAAAATTGGCTATCCAAGTGCAAAGGTATTGAGAAAAATGCTAGACATAAATGGATCGCTGTGAACCATTCTGCTTCACAGGGAATTTGATAAAGAATCACAGCTGGATTTGGTACAATTGGACAACAAGGTATTACTAATTGATTCACTTTTCTCAAATCTTGAACTATTCTATATTCTCCATTAGGTTTGAGAATTCCAATGATAGGCGAATTGCATGGACTACCTAAAATCTCCTTTAAAATACCTTGTTCAATCAACATTTCAATTACAGGAGTTACTCCTGCAATTGTCTCAGGACTCATTTTATATGGTGGTGTTCTTCGAATTTCTGCCTTTGATTTAACTGTGATTTTAATCAGAGCTACACCTTTCATTAGTCCAATATCTTTCCCTGAGCAATCCCACCCATCAGACAACACCATATCTCTAAATACAACAGGCAAATCCTTCGCTGTAAACAATGGATATAAATCATTCACTTCTGTACCCTGTCTTGCCATTTTGAACACCACATCTGCATCCTCTGTGTGAAATGCTATTCCATCTGGGGTACAATAAATCGAGCAATTCATCTTATAAAGTAAGTCTCTTCCCAATAAGATAACTGGACTTGTATCACACACCACAAATCGGTGTAAATCTTGAAAACCTCCAATCTGCACTTTCATTGGTTTTGTTACTGGAGTTTTTATCAATTTATTTGAGACACCTACAACTTGGATACTTTCTCCTGGGAGGGGTAGGTTGGGAATTTCCACAGTTCTCACAGTGGAACGGGTAGCACCAGTATCTACGAGGAAAGTAATTGCATTTCTGTCTACCTCGCCATCCACAGAGGGACCATTCTGATCTACCTCTAAGGATGCGCCAAGCACGCACTCCTCCTCCCCCCTCAGGCACCGTCATTGAGATGTGTCTGAATCAATTTTCGGCCACTGCATCAAATATTGTGAAGTCACCTGCACATTAGAATTCATTTGATCATTTGTATGAAAACCCACATTTGGATTGTATCTCTGTACTTGACCATTTACATTTTGGTTTGGCATAGGAGCTTGAGGTATCGGAGCTGGAGGCGCACCCTCACCCTGTCCTCTTTGAACTGTCACTTGCTGATACTGATTCTGATTATTCGATCGCATTTGATTCATATCATTTACTCCTGCAGCAACATTATTCGCTAATAAATTCCTACACTCGCGCTTCCAATGTCCCAACTTGCCGCAAGCATGACAAGGAAACTTCTTTTTCATCTCATCTCATCTTTGTTATTTTTACCTCTCCCTTGCGGTATCGGTATCATCTGCGTCACAGTATTCCTATTTGATACACCTCCCATTCCAGTAGGAGTCTGATAAACTTCAACGTAATCTGTATTCACAAATCCTCCTTTCTTTGCTGCCTTCATTTGAGCTAACATTAATTTTTCTTTTAATTTCTTATGCTTGGTATCAATGTCATCACTACAATACTTTGCATAACGAAGAATTTCATCAATTGTCTTGCTCTGCCAACAAATCAAATGCTGCTGAATCATAAGACTAATTTCTGGTCTCAATCCATACACAAACCTATATACAAAATGTCCCATTTCTATATCAGTGATATTCTTGATTCCACTGTACTGTTTAAACACTTGTAAGAGCCTTTCGTAATAAGCATGCACTGATTCTTTCAATTCTTGAGTAGTTCTGTCTATTTTTACCCAATCTGTTTCTTTTGGTGAAATCTTTCCTTTCAAATAGGTAATAACCTGATTATATTTTTTCATGACTTCTTCCGAAGGTGCTCCTGTTTTTGAATCTCTTGGATATTCTTCTTTTGGCAATATACAGCAATTTTACATTCAGTCCACAAATCTGCTGGAACTACAATATCAAACAAGCCATCTAAATCCTTCCACAAAACTTTTTAAACTTTCACAAACCTCTCTACCTGTTTATACCATTCCACTGGTTTTTCTCTCAATCTTGGGAAATCATTTGTGAATCACAATATATCTTACCATCACCATGGGACATGAACAAATCCACCTTCTGTAACTTCTCTCATCGGGTGTACTGTAGCATCAGCTATTCCCATTCCTGATTCTCTCATAGGATACAATGCTAAAACCACTTTATTTGCAGCTACTGTAGTAGCTGTACTGTCTTCCTTCTTTTTAGCCCATCTTCCTTTCCAACGATCTAATTCTCCCCATCGTTTTAGTGTACTAATTAACTCTTTAATTTGTAATCGTTTCCCTGAAGCATTTAGACTCTCCAAGTCTCTATCACTAAAATCTTATCTATATGTTTTTTGTAAGGCTTTAGACTTCTCTATATCAACTCCATATTTTTGCTTTCTTCGTAATATTTTTACACATAAACAATAATTCTTAATCCTGATATTTACTTAGTCTTTCTGGGCTAATTGTACCAAAAATCATTTCTTCCAAATCTGCTTTTAATTTACCCACATCTACACCTGAATTATTTCTATTCTGATTCTTTACATTATAACCAGGTGCTATTTCTCTTATCCATTCATCCAATTCTTCTGGCGACGGACCTAATTATTTCTGAATACTTTCTCTCGCTCCACTTCTTGATCCTGATGTAGGTGTTAATTTTTCCTCAACCTGTATTAGTCTTTCTGGATCTATATTTATTCCTCGCCTCGGAGTTTCAATAATTCTTTCTCAAACATTAGTAAACTGTTCTGAATCTCCTGATTCTACATTTACATTTATTTTAGAGTTCCCAAGTATTCCTTGATTATTCTCACTTATTTTCCGATATACTACAGGATCTCCATTCATACTTCTGTCAGGTATTGTTAATGTATGCACGTGAGAAATGCCTTGTCCATCATTATATAATGGAACCATCTGACCAATAGTTACTGGAACTGACAACTTCTGGATTCAAATTAATTTGTGTTATTTTCTGCATTAGATTTTCTCTCTCTAAATTCTGGTTTTGACTTATATTTACAGAATTTCTCTCTCGAGTAGCTTCTATCTGAATCAATGGAGCACTCGGCAAGGAATTTGTCTCTATCCTATTCTGTTCTTAATGATATGGAGGAGGTCGATTTATGAGTAATTCATTTAAAAATTCATTATCTATATCATCATTTCCTTCCATCAAATCTATATTATTAGATTTTTGTTCTTCAACATTCTTTCTTTTCTTTTTACATTTTTCTCCTTCTTTAGACTATGCTACTATTACTGGAAACATTCTCGCTCCTTGTGCTACATCTCTTCTCCACATTTTCATTTGAGCATCCCATTTTGCTTCTGAATATCTACTCACAGTTTTTTGTATATCTATTTTGACTCCTATCTCTTCAGAGAGCTTCATACTGCATAGGTCTAGGAGTAGGTCTTAAATCATTTATCTGTCTCTTCAAATTCTATAGAGTTCTAGTATTGAAAGTACCATTCTCTGGAAATACTAAAACACCATCTTGCTCAGTGTATTTCATCCAATTTTCTTACCAAGTACATGTATGGTAACCCCGCTGTAATGTCATAAAGGATGCAGGGGTTCCTTCGGTGGGTACGGGAATTCCTTCTCTAATAGGTATAGGCTCATCCTTACAAAACAATGTCTTCAACAATTTTAGTATCTTCATGTTTATTCTATACTAACTCTAGTCTATATAAGTAATCCTCCAACTATTCTTTTTCCGTGTTATGAATTCTCATACGAACCAGAATCTACTTCACTTGTCCAATCCCAGCGCGGCTCACAAAAATTCAACCAATACCAGCGCAGCACTTTCTATGACCATTTTACTTCCACCGTCCAATACCAGCGCGGCACTTCTGTGACGTCAGTGTAACTCCTACAACTGACTCTCCCTTTACAAAATCGGCGTCAACGTTTTCAAAGTCTTAGACAAAACAAACTACATATAAACCAGCTTGCCTGCTCCACTAAAAGATCTAATTCGATAGTAATCTTGTACTCCAAGAATTCCTCTCGCTTCCAGCAAACTCTCGGCCAGCGCGATTTTACCCTCACTCAAGTGAAAAACTCTCAGGACTTTTCCAGATATGTTTTCTGAAATGACTCAAATAAGCTCCCACTACTCTTCACTCTTTCCAGATTCCCTGTGCAATACCGACAATACGACCATTGCTCAGTACTGCATCAACAGCAGACACCGCAATTCCACTTGGTGTATGCCACACTAAGGGCCCAATCCCGATTGGAAAGCAAACCAAATGACTCGTGTCCGGAATGCTTTCCGTACAACTCGTGTCAGGGGAGTCCAACTGAACAAGTACAATGCATTTGAATGCATCTGGATACTATTTGGTCAGACTCCCATTGACTTCAATGGGAGCCTGTGTACCGAACGCGTACACAGGCTCGCATTGAAGAAAGGGGTGACTGGGGAAAATCGTGCACCCTGTGGCGGGCATCCCTTGATGCCTGCCACACTGTGCATGGTCTAAAAGGGGGGACCCATGGGTACCCCCACGGGCACGATTCGGAGGGCCACGGGCACGATTTGGAGGGCCCCGGGCGAAGGGGGGCTTGCTATGGGCCCCCAAAGACCGATTCCGGCAGCCTTTTCGATCCAGGCACAACGACTCATAAAGGCTGTCCGAATCGTTCATCATACTTGCTCGCATGGAAAACCTACTCCATAGAGCTGTACGATTCGGCTCCGGAAGGCTCTATCTCTCCGTATGCCTTCCGTAAACGATTCGGTCAGTGCTAAGGGTTTCCAGGCCCGTAGTTGGTCATTCAGAATTGGGAACGAGTCGGTTGGAAACAAGGGCTCCGGATCGGTTTAGGTAAAACCAAATCCAATTTGGAGCCCTTCCAACCGAGATCGGAATCGGGCCCTTAGTCTGCCCTTAGGCTTATCCCGGGATCTTAGACCTATGACGGACCCGCTACTTCAGTTTCTTAAGGTCAAATACAGACCACAACATATAACATAAAGGTACGTAGTCAATAATCGTCTATCCCTATCAATTCCGTCTTACTCACTACTCAGTATGATTAGTCTAAACTAACCATCCGAGGCAACTACCAAAAACTGATGCAGCGAAAATGGGGTGAATTTTTATACTGCATAAGTGATAACGCTAATTCTATATCACAAGTCTCTTTATGGTCAGCAGTTCGGGCCCATGAGAGCTCAATAACCACTTACAACTTCAGGTCCTCCGATGGATCTTTTAAGTACAGCTAATAGGGACTGGGCAATGAAAAGACGGATAAAATTCCCCTCATGAGGACCCTAAATGAAGGAAATATCTAACTCAACAACTGTCATAATATTTACAATACGGCCAATAATCCATAAATAACGACAAACTCTGATTATTTATCAAGTCACTTTTATCTAAGATTTTTAGAATGTGAATTGTCAGTACATGAATACATTAGCAAACAGTATATAAACTTTTTTTTTTTTAGATCAAAATGTTACAGATAAAACCACAAATAAGAGACAACAGTTCAAAACAAATTCATCACAATCCCAATTAATAGGCAAATGAGCGGAGAGAGATAGAGATAAGAAAATATATCATTACAAATATCAATATGCAATCCGATTTCATACGAACCTAGAGAATATTTGCACAGCGTGCAATTTGAAGGTAAGCTAACCTCTTGGCCAAAAAGGTATAGCTAAGAGCAACATCACCAGCTGATGAAGTGCAATGATTTCTGGATAGTCTCAGTCACCAAAGACAGCAATCAGCCAGAGTAGCATAGAGCAGAACAGCACCAAAGCTCTCCTCTCATAGAACAGCTACTAACTAATTCTCTTTTCGCACAAATATTTATACTCTAAATATTAATGTCCAGTCTCCTAAAAGTATCATTCATAGCTTCTTCACGATTTTATTGGTTTTCAGAATAGGTTGATCGTCTGACCATACTAGCTCAACAAAGTTTTTTGAGGAAGTCCATTGTTAGTTCTAATGAAGTCATCCTTCCGCTGTAGCAGGAAAACATCTTGCAACATTATCCACGTCCTCACACCCGTCTCACTGGTTTTTAAATTTTCGACGAAAAGTTAATTCAAAAGAAATTATCAAGAGGAAATTCCTTGAGATAAATTGTGCACAACTAAACAAACTAACACAACATTTTAAAACTAGTGAAGGACAAACTACAATCTCTTCCGAGGCCTACGTTTTACTAAAAGAATATAATTTAAGCAAGGTTCTGAGGCCTTCATAGGATTTTACAATGCATCTTTCTCTAAGAAAATAAAACGCACATAAGTTAACTGTTCATAACAAATATTCATAAAAAATCATTTTATGGAAATTAAATCATAATTTTTCTATTGAATCCACACGTATTAATTATTCAGACTCATTATTAATTAATCTCTCTTTTACATTATAAATGAAGAAAATTTGTGTTTCACGTAACATTTTTCATAAGCGTTTCTAAATACTATTTCTGTTTCTCTCTTCTCCCGCAAATGTTTTAATTCACATAAAAGAAAAGTTTATTTATGCATGTTTTCCACACGTTTAATGCTGTTTTCATTTTCTACATGTGTTGTGCTTAGTTTTACACTTTTTCACGAAAACTGGTTACCCATGTTAATGATTTTCACACCATTAGTCATTGTTTTCATTAGTAACACTAATATGAGCCGATTAACCAAGCAGGATCTTATTTTGCAAAAATCATGCTTCATCATCACACAGTGGTACTGCTCTGTGCATTCTTCTAGGACAGCAGCTTATCACATCCTTTGGCATAGAGGATGGTAGTCCATGTCTCTGTTTACCAAGCAATGGGTGAGTCTCTTGCCACTAGGCCAGAATTGTACAGAAAATAATTTATTACAGGGATGTCCAACATAGGTCCAGGAGGACCAAATGATTGCCAGAGTTTCAGGATAAATACTATGTAAATTAGCTCCATTTAGATCATTTGAATATACACGTATCTTATGTGTTCATCCTGAAAATCTTTCATGGATCTGGCTATCCTGGACATATGTTGAAATGGAACTCTTTGCCGAGGGTACTTGGCACCACAGAAATAACATATTGAGATGTGTAAGAAGATAGAAGAAACTACAAGGAGGCAATATTTGAACAATGGGAGAGACTGTCTTTAGTATTACATGTGACATGTGTGGACAATGATGACTACAGAATGGGGGTATCCTATGGGCCAGGAGGGCCAGGTGTGTGCTAACATTTTAGTACGTTCACAGTAGCTAAATCAACTCTTTTACAAAGAGAGTGGGATTCCTGAAATTTTTACCTAGATCTAGTTCCTCTGGTCTTATGTTTGATTCTCTTGCTTTAGCAGAAACAATCAGTCTAGATACTATAATTGGCAAACGCAATATTTTTCTCCGAAAGGTGGAAAGACCGAACGACACCTTGACTTCCATTTGAAAACTTTAACCTCACAGTGCTTAATTTGTAAAAAAAAAAAAAATTTAAATGGGTCCCATGCTCTTGTCAAGAGATTTCTGCAGCTTGCACCACACATTGCCCCTGCCATGCTCCCTATGATAGTAACAACACAACTACTAACCATCACACTCTTACAAGTGCTACAATTCGGACTATTCCAGGCCCCCAAATCTATAAGAATGGCTTGGGCGGCAGGAAAAAGTCATTTTTAATGTATATTAAATTAATAATTAACTGTTGTTGTTCGTCATCTCTAAATTAGCCAGACAGCTCCACCTTGTGGCAGACTGTCACAAGCGCCGGTGTTGACAATTAGTTGCTGGTGCCGAGCTCAGGAAACCACCGGCTCAAATTAAGCACTGTCACCTCGGTCTTCAAGCTCTAATTGAATGAGATTTTTAAAGTTTGGACATAATAAACACAGATTATAGTTTTTTTAGTACAAGCATAATGGTGTGTGATAATTCACTCTAGGTTTCAAGGGGGGTCTTTCACGCTTTGAAATGGGCCCCATCAAACCTTCAGCTTCTCCTGGCCTCATACCATGTGCTTGGGAAAAGAAGATACATCAGACATCTTTCAGCCTTGTTGGACCTCATCATTGAGGTACAGCCAGAGTCCCACGCATGTGCCTGTTAGCGTGGTCATTTGACAGGGTTTGTTCGCAGAGTGGAAAGTCAAAAGTGGTAGTGTTAAAGTGAACAACAATTGCACACTTCCCGTTGAACCCTTGCCCCATGTATTGCACCACATTCACTTACTGAAATAACTTTGTATGGAAATACAACTCATGCTAAAAAGACAGTGGCAATGTTTTGAAAACCTCACAAAGTTGCAAATTATGAGTCTTCACACAGGCACTGCTACATCCCGCCGGACCACTGATGTTTCCACTCTATATTACACTTTTGTTTTTAAAATCCAGCCACAGAATAGATTTTTTTGCTTTATTAAGTGGCTTATGTGCCCCTAATAATTCACAGATTTTCTGGTCTTGGGGTGCAGATTAATCTTTTTGTATCCTGTCTTTATTTAAGACTGGTTCACATCTCTGCTTTTCTCAAATTATGCCACTAGCGGTCAGCAAACCCTTGTCTACATTTACTTAGGACAAGACTTGTGGTTTTAATACAAACACCATAAACCAGAAGAGGTAAAATTCTTGATAAAGGCCCTCATTACGAGTCAGGCCTGTGGCGTAACAAAGGCCTCCGCAGTGTGGCGGCGAGCTCCAGGGGGCCCCCTCAGCACAATACCCTGGTCGGAGAGCTCCTGATTGAGTCTGGAGGTGGCCCCTCCACGTACCTTGCAGTGGGGCCCCCCTCAAGTTTCGTTACACCACTGGCCTGATCCAGCCTGGCCCGGAGTTCATGCACTTGTTTTTCCTGTGTGTGGGAGCACCAACTCCAATTTTCTTGGCCAGTAATTGAGGCAGCAGCAGCCAAGCATTTGTCCCTGTCCCAGCAATTTTATCTGTCAAGGGGAGCATGTAATGTTCACCCTGCTAGGGAACTTTCTATCCCTCCATCCTCAATCCTCCTAGCTCTCCTTCCACCACCCCTGTCCAGCACCTGCCCTCCAGCTTACATTTGCCACTGCGTGGAATTCCACTGGGAAATACCAGGTCTGCACAGTTGTTGCATGGTAGTGGTGGGGTGTTACTACACTGTATCATTCATTTTTTGCCAGTACGGTAAACCTCGTAATGAGGGCCTAGTGGACCTATTCATAAGGCATTTTGGAGCACATAATGTAGCACCCCTGTAGCACTCTTTTACATACTCTTCCATGCCTTTGTGAGTTGTCCCATATATGGGAATATCTGAGGAACCTTTTATAGATAGTAAGTACAAGTAGAAAGGGCTGAGCTGCCACCTTAGTTATACTAATATCTCATTGGATGTTTCAGGGCCTAAATCACAAAGGCATGTGAGTATTTTAAAGGGTACTCATGTAGTACTACTTCCTGCACTCCTAAAAGCTTTTGTCTGACCAATCAGAGCTCACACTTTCAGTGAACTATCTGTAGATACGCATATTCGCAGGTCTGATGCTCCCTGTGGTGACTGGTGGCTCAGTGGGCTACTGCATGTACTCCTGGTTCCTGTGTTTGACCTCATTATCATAGTTTCAAATCTTGGCAGGTCCACTAAGGTTTCATCCTTATGAGGTTGACAAAATGAGGAACATTGGGCTGGATAACAATAAACATCCATTCAGTGCCACATACCCCAAGGAGTGAATGTGCATTTTACAAATAACATGTTATGTTGTACAATGTAGTTGAGATGGTACATGTGAAAAGTGGTTATTTAGGATGAAAATTATTGAATAATCTTCTATAATGCAGCAGTAGTGCTCTCATACTTTATCGCTGGCCTTATTTAACTGGTGATATTTCCCTTTTTTGTTGGGGTCATTTATTCCTGTCTTTACCTTCTTACACTTCTGTTCTTTGCCTTGTTCAGCTGCAAATATCTATGCTCGTTTGAGCAGGATCTTTATCATTTAAAGGTGGTGCGGTCTCACTCGTGTGTTTAAAATGCCTTCAGGTCCTACACGGTTTGCTGCCAGTCTTAATCTGTTGTGTATGTATATATATATATATATATATATATATATATATATATATATATATATATATATAGAAACATCCATTACAATGCAGGCATTACAACACAATGCCTTTTCAACGCAGTCAGTACAACGCAAGTTCCATTACGACGCATGCCATTACACGCATATCCCTCACTGACCAGCACCTTCCCTGAGGTAAGCACCCGGCGGTGTTAGAATAGCAATTTTCGTTGTAATGGAACATGCGTTGTAATGGCTTGCATTGTAATGGCATACGTTGTAATAAAAGTTGCATTGTAAAAACTGTATTGTAAAGGTATGCAATGTAATAGTTTGCATTGTAACGTCATACTTCCATATGTGTCTTTTCCCCACTTCTTATAATACATTTGCCCCTGACCACGTTTAGAGTTAATAGCCCAATACCATGTATTTATCTTCCTTATGAATTTTGTAAATCTTGGTTCTGTATATTTCTAATCATGACCCGATTTCATTGACTGGGTATCATCATCATGCATTTACCTTCTTTTGTTCCCCCCTATAGATTTACTATTACCTTTCTAACTCCTTTCATTCTCTCCTTTTAGATTTACTTTTGAAACCTAAAAAGCCATTGATAATTGTGCCTGGAAAATGCATTGTTTAAGTTGTTTGTCATAATTTAGGGCTTTCTGTACGCTTATGTGAACCTATCTATCTTACTTGCAACAGTGACTAATCATTGAATAATATTGCTGTCTTACAACGCAGCTGTTGCCACCCATAGCCTTTTACCACACGGTTTTCACAACGTGTGTACCGTTACCACGAATAGCCTTTACCACGTGTGATTTTACATCGCATATGCCTTTACCAAGCATACCTTTAGAAGGAATTATGTTGTAAAGGTATGAATGGTCGGGCATATGCGTGGTAGCGGTGGTAAAGGCAGATGTGTGGCAATCAGCGTAATTATAGGAGGGAAGAGACCCTTCCACTTCCTCTTTAGGGAAAAAATGACCTGCGCGGCAGCCTTGAAGAGCTGTCTTGTTGTCAAGTAAGGGGAATTGCACTGGAGGGTGTGCAGTGGGGGGCTTTTCAGGGCCGTGTCTGGCTTTAGGGCTTTGGGCTGGGGGTGTCTTTTTTGCAAGGGCTGGGGGGAAGGTATCGCCAGAGGCCTGTTTTAGGACTCTGGGCTGGGACCGGCTTTTTTATTTTTTTTATATTTTTTATTATAAGGACAGGGATCCAGGGAGGTTGCGCTGGGGGTCCAGGTTTAGGGCTCAGGGCTGGGGCCGGGTAGTTATTATAAGGTCTGGGAGCAAGGGGGGCTTGCGCCGGGCACCAGTTTCAGGGCTTGGGACGTTACATTTTTTTTAAAGAGCTGGGGGCAAGGTGGGGTTGCGATATAGGTCTGGTTTTAGGGCTCAGGACTGGGACTGGGTATTTTTTTAAAGGGCTGGGGACCGGGGGTGGGGGAGGTGGGGGGGAGGGTTTACACCGGGGTCCTGTTTTAGGGCTGAGGGCTGGAGCCAGGTATCTTTGAAGAGCTGGGGGGCAGGAGGGTTTGCACCATGGCCTGTTTTAGGGCTCATGGCTGGGATCAGGGAAAACCTTACCCGCACATATGCCTTTAACATTCATGCTTTCACAATGAAATTCGTTGTAAAGGCTTTAAAGACTACATATTACCCAAGACGGAACAGCTTGCTTCTTGAAGTTTATTGGTACCATATAACGCGCAGCTTCAACTGTCACTGTCTTTTTCTTAATTGCTTATCTTCACATTCCACACCCCGAACGTTCTAAACCCAATATTCTAATTCTAACATATTGCATCATTACAAAGGCATGCGTGGTAAAGGCATAATCGTTGTAAAAATATGTATGGTAAAGGTTTTAGCGTGGTAATTGCATTCGCGTTCTAATGCATGTGTTGTAACGGCATGCGTTACAACGGAATGCATTGTTCTGTCATACATCTACTAGGCAGAAGCGCTTAATTGTTAACACCCGCACTTACTTATGACAATCTACCACATGGTGGTGCTGTCTGTCTATTTTTGTATGGCGCACATCAGTTTAACATTTAAATATACGTTTAAAAAATAATTCTAGATCATCCAGACCATTATTTTTGCTTTGGTGGCTTGGAATTGTCTGAAATGTCACATTTATAGGTTTGTGAGATTTAGTAGGGAGTGTTTGAGGTGGCACATGGCAGGGAGAGCAGTTCCAGTCGGTAGCACAACCTTCAGTGGCCTCATGAGCAATCCCTTGGACCTTGGCACTTATTTGTTTATAAATTAAGCAGTGCCTTGCTGGGTGGAGTTTGCACTATGGAGAACATATCCAAATGCACTAAGCACATACAAATCCATAGCACTTTCTACTGAAGCCTTTGCCTATGTACCACTTTAAATACCATTTGCTTCATAATGTAATGGAGACCATAATGAAAATAGATGAATGGATTAGTCAAATGTTTCCACCTTGCAGTCACCCTGAGACAATAATCTCTATTGTCTACTATAGCGACCCAAGGATAACTTTCTACTATTTAAAATAACAAATTATAAACCCGACCTGTAAGTAGTAAGTTCCATTTGTAAAGCCTGAGAAGCAGTCCAGTATCCCTCGAGCTGTGGGTGTGGAACAATCAGAAGCCTCCCCGAACTGTGGTTCACCCACAGACATCTTCCACCTTCGCATGGCTGTCACCTGGCACCATGTTAGGAGGGTAACTTTTAGACGGTGCTGTTTTTGAACCAACAGCATGCTGGGACTTATATCAGCATATTTATAATCAGAAACTTCAAATCCCAACATGCTTAGTAATGTTAAGTTAAAATCTAGGAGTAGAAAATCATTAGCAAAGTCAATAGATCTCGCCTTTTGGCGTTGCCAATGCGACCTATTGCCTTTGCCAATGCTTTTTGCTGATGCTGTTTATCATCAGCAAGAAGAAAAAAAGGTTATTGCAATGCTGAAGAGCATCAGCCAAAAAAAACCCCGCAATTATGTATATGCATCTACTGGTGGTTAGACACATTCACATGCATCATCACGCAAATGACAGCCCAAGTGTGGTTGATGATGCATGCATGGGGGGCATTTTTTGTTTTATTATTTATCATTCCAAGACGGCAGATGCCATTTTGGAGAAGTAAAGTAAAAACATACCCTTCGAAAAAAAAGTTAAAAACAAAAACGAGCATTTCCAATGCAATAGGTCTCGCGTTTACGTGAGTTTAAGCTATTGGCATTGTAAATGACAATGCTTTTTATTTATGTTTTAAAAACCAAAACAAAAATAAAAGGCATTATCATTTACAATGCCAATAGCTCAAACGCAGCGTAATTGCAAGACCTGATGCTTTGCAAATGCTTGTTTTATAGAATCAACATTCCACATTTCCGCCCATTCAGACCGCCATTAAACATAGCAAAGTTGGTGCTGAATGTGGCTGAATGTAGCACAACATACAGAGCTGCCGACTTTGGGACTGGAGACCACGGTTCATGTCGCTCTCCCCTCCTTGATGTAACAAATTAAATACTAATTCAAATTAAACAACATCACAACATAAAAGGAAATTAAACAATGCTGTATTTGTAAATAGTTGAAATTGCTGAAGCTGAGACACTCGGGTAAACAAAAACCGTTAATGAATGCCGTGTCATGAGGAAGCATTATGATGGGATGGCCAAGGAAAGAATGGGTTGCATTCCCAGATGGGAGACGGGAGGAGGGGCCATCACCATGTGAAGGAGCATGAGGAGTTGAGATAGAGGTCTGCTGGGACGACCAAAAGAAACAATTTGTGAAATTGCAATGAGGTGGGAACAGACCGAGAATGGAGGGAGAAACACCAATGAAATGCCACCATTTCAGAATGTCATGGGTACCAGTCAATGGCAAATCATGGACGTGCCACAAACTAACATAAGAGATAACAACAGGTCTTACAGACAGCGCATGCGCTGTCTAGGCTCGACCTAATCAGTGAGACAACTGTTGAGCAAGTGGAAGGCTAGGGGTACAAGCGGGCAGGGGCGGCTCCTCCGCAATGGCGGAAGAGCGTCGCCCCACTGGCTCAGAGCCAGCAGTTGAAAAATGAAACGATGTTCTATCATCGTTTTATTTTTCAGCAGCTTGCTCAGCCAGCGTGTGTAGAGAGGGGCTGGGCTGGGCCACAGGAGGGAGAGTAGGAGTGGAGAGCACTCTGTAAGTGCGCATGTGTGTTTGGCCAGCTGTCTCAGGCCGGCCAAACACACATACACACCTAGGTTTCTCTTACCCTGCTGTATTGAACAGCCGGGTTAGAGGAACAACACAGACTCCCTGTGCCCGAGCGAGCGTCTTTTCAGTAGTCCTGGGCGGTAAACTCCGCTCCGTTCGCGGAGTTTGCAGAGTTTTCTGCACTCTGCACTCCGCGAACCTCGCGGAGTGCAGAAAACTCCGCTTCGCGTAGTGGAGCGGAGTTTTTCCCCCGCTCGCGAACGGTAAGTTCGCGATCTCAAGCTGCCGCTCGGGTAGAATTTGTACCCGAGCGGCAGGAAAACCAGCGCAAACGGCAGTTCACACTGCACTCCGCCACTTGCGGAACTCCGCTGAGTTTTTTTGTCACTTCGCGGAGTTCTGCGAAGCAAAACTCCGCAAACTACGCCCAGGGTTATTTTCAGCCTGCTCAGGCCAATCCCCGCTCTGCTCTCATAGCATGAGAGCAGAGCGGGGATTGTACAAGGAGTCTGTGAACCTGTCCCATTGTCTGCTGGGACCAGGAAGAAGAACACAATGAGGTACGATGCGGGAGGTGACTGGCAGCTTCAGGTAAGTCTTCCGTTTTTTAAAATTATTAAACTACCCCCTCCACCCACCCCACCACTTTTTGTATGTGGCGGCCGCCACTGCAAGCAAGTGCCGAAGAGCAATGGGAGTACCAGGAAGGGATAGGATGAATGGTGAAGGGTGGGGGATGGTTTTTAAATTTTAAAAAAAAGCTGAGTGGGAAGAGGAGGGACAGGGGAAGTAACAGATGAGCTTGAGGGTGGGCACAAAACAAAGCGTGAGGAAGGATGAGGGTCTGAGATGGAGAGAGAGCTAGAAACCTCACACACTTCCCTGTAGCGCTAGAAGAAAAAGAAAAAAATAGTTTCCTTGTGTAGAGCTGTAGAAGGATACAAGTCATCTAATCAAAAGGATGGTATTGAAACTTTGCTTCAGAAGAGGGATAAACACAAGAAGAGGAAGGAAAGCCATCGAATGAGAGATCAGCAAGATAAGCAAGTGAAACTGACAAGAAAGCCATCAAAATCTTAGCAATGGGCTGTCCTAAAGCCCATGACAAGTACTGTTAATATCCATAATAGGCCGCTGACAACAGACAAGTAAAAGATGTCAAGTAGGCAACACCTAATCAGGATTTACTGGAAGTTAGCCTCATGATGTGAGGCCCATGCGCACTATGCATAAATGCACATCTAAACTAATTGCATGCTGTCGTATTTGTGCAGTGCTGATGTTAAACTTTGATGGCTAACTTGATGAATCAATTCTGTTCCGTGTTTTCCTCTTGGTCTTAAAGCATCATGTGCTATTTATTTGTGAAAGTCATTAAGTAGAGTTTTCAGATCCTCACATATTAGCATGCAGTGCTTAATTTGTGCTGATGATTGGCACTGACACTAATTTTTGGGGACCAGGACTTAGTTTTCATTAATAGACTTTGTGGTAGAGAAAGAGAATGAACAAGTAGGAAAAGGGGGCCAAAAATAGGAAAAGATGGTCATCTCTTCTACTGGTATCCACCAATTAAAATCCAGAAAAGCACCCCTCTATCTTGTATCCACTAGTCTGATAAATGACATCACGGTCCAGAACATTATACTCTTTGGAGGTGAACCTATCCCAGCAGCAGATGGCACCACCATGCTTTTGTTGGGTCTTGCTGATTCATAGTTTTTGAAAGCCTTTTTGTGTAGGAGTGGCTCATGCCCTGAGAACGTGGGCCCAGGTTTTGGTATTGAAGCCCTGCCTGCTTGCTAAGTTTACTGCTGCTGCTGCTGAGCTGATTCTGAAGCTACCTCATTTTTAGGTCGAGCCTATAGCGGCAGCGCGCATGAGCTGCTCGCTTTGTGAGGCATGCAGTATTCAGTATGGAGTGGAAGCTCCGTCGAAGCTCCGCCCACTCTCTGCCCATCTTTTTCATTGGCTTAGTTCCTAAATGCTGCCTCCCGATTGGTTTTAGGCTTGTTAGTCCCTCCTTATGACGGGCATGTCGTCATTTGTATCCTTCCATGGCTACTGGCCCCTTTACTTCGAGTGTTGCACAGTATGTTTTATTTATATTGTGAGCACTATTTTCTTCCCATGCCTCCCCCTCCCGCAGTCCGTGCCTTCTCGCCCCCCCACTCCAGTTGTTTGTGCCTTCTTGCGCCCGCCCGCACTCCTGTTTGCAATGCAATAGGTCTCGCGTAAATGCGAGTCCTACTGCATTGCAAATGCTTGTTTTTTTTTGCTTTTGCTTTGAAAGTTTTGTTTGTTAGTAGCTCGTCTCTTTGAATGTGCGTTATTCAAGCCTTTAGTTAACATATCCTCACCGTTTCTGTGTAATGTCAATTCACCTTCCCATATTATTATTCCCTTCTTGAAGAGCCAGGAAAACAAAAATAAAACATTGCCCAGCATGTTCATGTGCCTTTGCCGTTGAGACGTTTGGGCCCCTTGCCCGTGCAGCTCGGTCTACCCCAGGAGAGGCCCAGCACGGTGAGAGATATAGGCAGGCAATGGCGTAGGCAGAGCGTGTTGCCCACGATTTTAGGAAGTCCTTGTGAGGCGGCGTGAGCGGAGAAGAGCAGGCAGCGGCGTGTGTTGAGCGCGCTGCCCGTGAGGATAGCGGGAAATAGGAGAAGGCAGCGGCGTTGAGGTGAACTTGCTGCCCCTGGCAGGGAAGATGCGGCCATGACGGCGGGCAACCTGGAGAACGGCAGTGCTCAGGAGAAGATGGCTGCAGGCTTAACAGGGCCCCATGGAGCCAACACTGCAGCGTCGATGGGGGCACAGGATAATCTGAGCGCGAGCTCCTGCATTAATTACCTTTAGATGGCCAGCCGCCGCATTGTGGGTCGGTGCGGGCGGTGGTGCTCCCGAAACAGAAGGACGCGGGGGCACAGTGTAGCCAACTTTTTTGTTAATAGGAAAGTTTTCGTAGAAAGAAGTACGATTCGCCCATATTATTTTCTCGGGCCATATTTATGTCATCTTTAACCTATTTTCAGTGTGCTGTGGCAAGAGAAGGCGAGGACTGACGCAAAGACTTTAAAGTTGGAGGGATGTATCCTTACGGCTAGAGCTGCCGACCATGGAGCTGAGGAGCCGGGTTCGAGCCTCAGCGTCTTCTCAGCATCCTGTGGTTTTGGGCAAATCACCTAAATCTCCCCGCGCCTACCAAAAAACAACTATTTGCAATGCAATAGCTCTCACATTTTGGCGTGTTTGAGCTATTGGCATTGTAAATGACAATGCAAAACTTTTATTTATGTTATGGTTTTTAAAGCATAAATAAAAGGCATTGTAAATTACAATGCCAATAGCTTAAACTTGCGTAAATGCGAGACCTATTGCATTGCAAATGCTTGTTCAACTTTCCTGCTGAGACAGACAGCCTGTCTACAAGTTCTAGAGGCCAAATTGGGGCCAGCAAAGCTTTTGAGACTGCCCTGAAGGCCACCAGCAATACTGTACGTGTTAACCCTTTGTATACAGAGTAAATGGACCACCCACCCCTCTGTTATATCTTCACTAGTAAGGTTGATGTTGGTGCTTTTGGCTCCGCTACTCTTTAGGGCATCACAAGACACCAAGGAGAGGGGAGGCGAAACAGAGGCCAAGAGAGAGATGACCCCCCCCCCAACACACACCTAAGAAAACCGCCATGAAACAAAAATATCACCCTGCCTATCTGAGGCGCTGTCCTTGGGAGCGCGGAATGCAGGCACAAAGGAGAAGTGATCCATTATCTGGCACATAATCTGCAGATTTTAACAAAAACATTTTTTGTTTGTAACTAAAATGGTTCAAAAGTTACTAAAATGCAGCGACATGTTGCTGCGCGGTGAAAGGCCCTTTGCAAAGCTGGAATGGTCAACTTTCTGTTGCTTGTTGCTAAATTTGGGTATTAAATTGGCACTAACGGAATGCAACCAATGCCCAGACAGTTTTGCCAAGTTTAAAAATGACCAAAAAAATGAAGTAGTACTATTACAAAATGTGTTGCATAATGCCACATAATTTGACTTTTCTTGCCACGTAATTTGACCCTCTCCTGCAATATAATGCCAGTGGCCCTGACCATGAGGCATTGCTGCCCATGAACTCTCAGCGCAGGGCTGGAGTGACTTGGTCTTCTGGCCAGCACAAAAAACCTCTGAAATGCCAGGCTGGAGCTGATCCATCCTATCACACACTAACAGGCACACAGTGTATATTAACAAATTATTTGTTCGGGATTTGGCTCCTGAGATTTAAAAGAATCCCTTCAAAGCTGTAGATCCTGGAGTTTTAGTCATTACGCATTGTAAATTACTAACATGTTTCAAACCCCAGAATGAAGGTATTCCTCCCACAGTGATGAAAAACGAATCTACTGTCACCACAACTTCTGTTAGAAATATAAATTACGTGCATTCTATATCCGTAGTCACAGGAATAAAACATGGCTCTAGAGGAAATGTAATGTATCTTTGAATTTTGCATAAAAAGAGAAAATAGACAACGCAGTGCTTTGAATTTTTACAGAGGATGCAAACCAGAAGCCGAACACTTTTGAATTCAGGATTGAAAGCGAATTCAAAGTTATTGCTTTATGCATTTAAAATAGAAAGCTACAGATGCACAGACATGCAATGTATGCAAAGGTGAATTCATTTCGTTTCTGTCTCGAGCAGAGTTGAAAGCTCCTGGGTTCTAAAGACGCAAAGTAAACTTCCACTAATTATGGGGCTGAGGTTCTGCTTACCTAGTGTAATGATGCTCCCGAGGGAATCATATTGTCACTTCATCCCTCCACCCTCTGCCCATTACAGAATAATCCATAACCTCTGACCTCCTCACTCGCTGGGCTTAACTCCTTCACTGCCTCGGTTGTCAGAAAAGGAAATGGATTAAGTGAGTGGATTACTGGTCTTATTCAGATTCAGCAGAGTGGGACGTTGTTAGAAATGGGGGTCTCTAGTTGGCAGAGGTAGGTACCATATCCAAGTAGGGACCCTTCTTCCTAGTCAGGGTGAGGGGGATACACTTCTAAAATAACCCCTGCTCACCCCCTTGGTAGCTTGGCCCGAGCAGACAGGCTTATCTCAGAGGCAGTGTGTAAAGCATTTGCACATAACCAACAGTAATACAGTGAAGACACTACAAAAGGACACCACACCAGTTTAGAAAAATATCCAAAATGTTATATATCCAAAACAAGACCAAAATGATAAGAATCCACCATACAGTACTTAAAGATATATACTTTGCAAGATATCCTTAAAAGTGCAGAAATACCTCACAAGCACAAGTCGTACGAGTCGGTAGCTCCGTCCGAGGCTACCTCGATGCTGAAAACAACAGAGTCTAACAGTTACAGCCGACTGCGTCAGTACGGGCCAGCGAAAGCGTGGACAGACTCGGTAACAGTACCTTTCTCGTTGTGGCTGGCACATTGGTGTGAGCCGGTCACAGCAACCGTCACATTGCAAAATGTAAGCGATGCAGGTCGCGGTGCCCTCTCGATGCGGTGCAGGCAGCGGCTCGGTGACCATCATCCAGACGGTGCCGGTGAGACCAAGGCTTATGGTGCAGAGCGAGGCGGTGCTCGATGTGGTGCTGGCAGGTTGAGGTGCAAGCGACAGAGCCGGTTAGCGGGAGCTGGCGTCGGTCAGACTGCTGTGTGGGACGAGGCGGTGCATCATGAAACTTATGAGCGGTGCCCCCAGCCATGATGCGGTCACGGGTGTCGGAGTCAGCAGCAGCGGCGGCTTCGGTGAGACCAGGATGTCGAAGTGAAGCAAGGAAGTGCGTAGTGCGGTGCCTACAGGTCACGGTGCAAGCAGCAGCTCTGTGGCGGCGGCTGCGGTCGTCGGTGAGACCAGGGTTCTGGTGCAAGATGCAGACGGTACCTTCTGAGGTGCCGTCAGGACACAGAGCCAGTGATGGAGTCGGTTGCATTTCCCTTCTCTGTGGCAACTGAAATAGCAGTCCTAGAACGGCACCCAGAGGTTGGTGAAGTCTTTGCAGTCCCTGAGACTTCAGAACAGGAGGCAAGCTCTACTCCTTGGAAATACTCAGCACAAGTAAAGAAAGTTCAGTCCAGTCCTTTTACTGCCCAAGGTAGAAGCAGCAACTGCAGGCCAACCCAACAAAGCAACAACACAGCAAAGGGACAGTACTCCTCCTGGCAGCTCTTCCAGCTCTTCTTCTTAGCAGGTTCCTTGATTCCAGTGAGTTCTAAAATTCTGGGGTCTGGGCCCCAATATTTATACTCAAAATCCCTTTGCTCTCTCAGGCAGAGAGTGTCTGGGCTTAGTCCAAACCAGTTCAGTCCTCTCTAGCCCAGCTTCCCGGCAGGAGGTGGAGACAGCATTGTTTTAAGCAGACCAGGCCCATTCAGGTGCAAGGAAATCTCCTCCCACTACTCTAAATGCAGCCCAGGTCTATTCAACCCAGCCCTGACTCATCCAGGCTCTCTGGAGCCACTGCACATCCCTAGCCCCTGTCCCTCCAAAGCCAGACAGTCAATCCACAAATCCAGCAGCGGCACACAGGATGGCAAAGCAAGAAAATACCTACTTTCTAAAAGTGGTATTTTCAAACCCAGAACATAAAAATCATCCTTACTAAAGATGCATTTTTACATTCTGAGTCCAGGCATCCTAAACTCCATTTCTCTATCTTGTCCCAATGGGAAGTTCTGCTTATAAGATGTTATAAGTAAAACTCCCATTCTTTCCTATGGGACAGATAGCCTTACAGTGGTGAAAAACGAAATACACTGTAATTCACCACTAGGACATGTCACACACACCAGTATATGTCCTACCTTTAACATGCACAGCACCCTGCCCACAGGGGAACCTTAGGCTTACCTTAGGGGTGACTTATATGTAAGAAAAGGGAAGGTTAGGGTCTGGAAAGTGGGTGCACTTGCCAGATCGACATGGCAGTTACAAACTGCGCGCAGACCCTGCAGCGGCAGGTCTGAGATACCTTTTAAGGGCTACTCATGTGGGCCGCACAATCAGTGCTGCAGGCCCACTAGTAGCATTTGATTTACAGGCCCTGGCACACTCAGTGCACTTTACTAGGAGCTTACCAGTAAATCAAATATGCCAATCATGGAAACACCAATCCATAATAGCAATTTACAACAGGAGCACTTGCCCGTTAACACTGAACAGCAGTGAGAAAGTGCGCAGAGACACTAAATCAGCAAAAACAGAGTCAAAACTGGGAGATCAGAAAGCAAAAAGACAGGGGAAACACGCCAAAAGATGCCAAGTCTAACACATGTCCCCTCCAGCTGAAAGTAGGGAGAACTACCCAACCTCCTGGGAATTCTCTTCACTAAGGTGGAAGAACCTGGACAGACCATCTGCGTTGGTGTGTTCTGTGCTAGTCAAATCCCTGTAGGGAGATGGGCCACCTCAACAGTTTTGGGGTCTCACCCCTCATTTGCATCAACCATCTGAGGGCCCTGTGGTCTGTCTGAACTTGGAAGTGAGTCCCAAACAGGTAGGGTCTTAGCTTCTTCAGTGCCCAGACCACAGCAAAAGCTTCTCTTTCTATGGCACTCCACCTCTGTTCCCTGGGGAGTAGTCTCCTGCTAAGGAAGACTACAGGCTGGTCTAGGCCCTCTTCATTCAGTTGTGAGAGCACCGCTCCCACACCATGCTCTGAAGCGTCAGTCTGCACGACAAATTCCTTGGAGAAGTCGGGTGCCTTGAGCACGAGAGCCGTGCACATTGATGCCTTCAGGGCATCAAAAGCTTTCTGGCAGGACTCAGTTCAGATCACCTTCTTGGGCTGCTTCCTGGAAGTCAGCTCTGTCAAGGGGGCAACAATGGTGCCATAGCCCTTAACAAATCTCCGGTAGTAGCCTGTCAGACCTAAAAAGGCTCTCACCTCTGTCTGGGTCTTGGGGGGCTCCCAAGCCAGAATGATGTCAATCTTGGGCTGTAGGGGCGCCACCTGGCTGCTTCCTACCTGGTGTCCCAAGTATACCACAGAGCCCTGCCCGATCTGGCACTTACTGGCCTTGACAGTGAGGCCTCCCCTCTGCAGAGCCTTCAACACTTCCCAGAGGTGCTGCAAGTGTTCTCCCCAGCTGGAACTGAACACTGCAATGTCATCCAGGTAGGCGGCACTGAAATCCTCCAGTCCAGCCAACACCTGGTTGACCAACCTCTGAAACGTGGCAGGGGCATTCTTCAATCCATAGGGCATCACCCGGAATTGGTAATGCCCCTCTGGGGTTGAGAATGCTGACCTCTCCTTGGCCCCATCGGTTAAGGCAATCTGCCAGTACCCAGACATCAAATCAGACGTGCTGAGGAACTTGGCAGCTCCCAATCGATCAATGAGCTGATCAGCTCTGGGGATAAGATGCACGTCATGGCATTGAGCCCACAGTAGTCCACACAAAACTGCAGTTCTGGAGTGGCACCGGGTGCAGCAGCCTTTGGGACCAAGACCACAGGGCTGGCCTGAGGACTGTTGGAGGGCTCTATCACCCCTAATGCCAACATCTTAGAGACCTCCTCTTTGATGCTGGCCCTGACCCGGTCAGTCAACCTGTAAATCTTGTGTTTTACAGGAGGGCTGTCACCAGTGTCCATGTCATTGGTACACAAGTGAGTAACACCTGGGGTCAGAGAGAACAGTGTGGCAAACTGTCCCAACAACTGGTGACAGACCCCTGCTGCTCTGGAGTCAGTATAGGGGAGAGGATCACACCTTCCACTGACCCATCGTGCTTCATGGTAGACAGGAGGTTAGGGAGAGGTTCACTCTCCTCTTCCTCCCCATCATCTGTCGCCAAGAGCATGCTCACTGTTCAGACCTCTCAAAGTGAGGCTTGAGGCGGTTCACATGGAGGACCCTCAAAGGGTTCCTGGGAGTCTGCAAATTCACCAGGTAGGTGACATCACTTTTGCGCTCCACCACCTCAAAAGGCCCAGTTCACTTGTCCTGCAAGGCACAAGGTTCCACTGGGGCCATGACCCACACTTTCTGGCCAGGCTGAAACTCTAACAGAATGGCATTCTGGTCGTATCTGCATTTCATCTCCTCCTGACTTGCTTCCAGGTTCGCCTGAGCGAGTTTCCTGAGCGGGCAGTTTGGTTCCTGAAGGCCAGCATGTAGCTAAATATATCTTGGGGAGTTTTCCTGGGAGCTGCCTCCCAGCCTTCCTTGACCAAACTAAGAGGTCCTCTCACAGGGTGCCCATTCAGAAGCTCAAAGGGACTATACCCTAGAGACTTCTGTGGTACCTCCCTGTATGCAAAGAGAAGGCATGGCAAGAGGACGTCCCACTTACACCTCATGGGTTCTGTTAGAACCCTGATCATGCCCTTCAAGGTTTGGTTGAATCTCTCCACCAAACTGTTACCTTGTGGGTGGTAAGGAGTGGTGAACTTGTAGGTTACACCACACTCCTTCCACAGGGAAGTCATATACTTAGATATTTAATTGGTCCCACGGTCAGAAACCACCTCTCTGGGGAAACCCATGTGGAAAAAGATCCCCATTAACGCCCGGCCCACCACTGGCACCGTCTTTGTCCTTAGAGGGATTGCCTGCGGGTACCGGGTGGCATGGTCCACCAAGACCAGGATGTACCTGTTGCCCATGGCTGTCTTGGGATCCAGTGGCCCCACAATGTCCATCCCAACCCTTTCAAAAGGGGTTCCAACAACTGGAAAAGGTTGGAGAGGAGCTTTACCCTTCCTCCCACTCTTACCACTTGCCTGGCAAGTTTGGCAAGACCTGCACTGTCCATCTGACTGCCTTCGCATTTGGGGCCAAAAGAAGTGGGTGACAAGCCTGTCAAAGGTCTTGCCTGCCCCAAATGTCCTGCCAAAGGCACGTCGTGAGCCAGACCCAGTAGGAAGGTCCTGAAGCGTTGGGGTACCACCAGCACACTGGCTGACCCAAGGTCAGAGACCTTAGGCTCGCTGTACAGGAGACCATTCTCCCAGTAGATCCAATGTGATCCAGACTGATCACCAGCTGCCTGGTCTGCAGCCTGCTGCCACAAACCTCCTAGAGAAGGGCATTCTTTCTGCTCCCGGCAGAATTCCTCCCAGGTGGGACCACCTTCTTGCTGCCAATGGGTCAGCTCAGATAAGTCCCCCAGTTCAGCTACCTGCTCCCCTGTAGGTACCGGGGCGTCCCGCTCAAGGTCAGCCTCCTCCTGTACCGTGGGAACCTCAGGGGTGGGTTTCCTGCACCCCCTGTGCTTTCTCTTGGCAGGAACCTGGGCCACTGTTTCGGGCTTCAGGTCCTTCTGATCATCCTTTCCGGCCGCCATTGACCGAGTGGTCACGCATGCCCACTCTGGCAACCCATGCATCTCCAAGTGAGACCTGAGCTCAACATCCTTCCACAACGACTGCTCCAAGTCATTCCCTAGCAGACAATCTACGGGCATGGTAGGGCTCACAACCACCCTCAAGGGACCTGAGACCCTCCCCCATTCAAAGGGAACCTGCACCACCATACACTGGCACTCTGAGTTGTCCACAGCAACTACTTGGTGGACTGACCCGGGGACTACTTGCTCCTCAGAGACCCGGTGACACCGGACTGAGGTCACACTGGCTCCAGTATCTCTGAGAGCTTCTACCCTTTTCCCATTGATGGTCACCCAGGCGCTGTATTTTTTAGGGTTAGCAGGCACTTGGTTTCTTAAGACCATCTCACTGTCCCCTAGTGAGACGAGGGTAATTTCTGTGGGATACCCACCATCCTGTGGGCACCCCTCCTTCCCAAGCCCTACACTAGCCAACACCTTGGTCTGCCCACCGGTGGGTGGCTGAGCCGTCTTGGGACACCTGGGGTCCCCCTTCAAGTGACCCACCTACTCACAGGCATAGCACTTGCAGGGGCCGGTCTCTGCAAGCTTTCATGAAGAGACCACTGCTTTCTTGTCTCCAGGGGGATGGGGACCTTTACCCTGGGTATTAGTTTGGGGCCCTTTAGAGAATTCCTGTGCTTTACCCTTGTCCCCCCTCACTTTTCTGCTGGGGACCCTGCCCACCTTCGGCTGAGTCTCTCCCAAACACTTTCTTGTGGTCCCTGGTACTCACCCAGCAGTCCGCCTCCATAGCAAGGTTCCTGGGGTCAGTCAGCTTACTATCAACCAAGTGCTGGTGCAGCTCTGCAAAACATAGACTAGACGAATGCTCCCATGCAATCAAATTGTAGAGCACCTGAAAATCGGTCATATTACTGCCCTTCACCCAGCCATCCAGTGACCTGTAAAATGAATCCACACATTCCAACCAAGTGTTGGCATCAGTTTTCTTACTGGACCTAAATTGATCAATGTACTTTTCAGGAGTGAGACCATACCTGGTGAGAAGGGCCGCCTTCATGTCAGCATAGGTGAGGTTACACCCCTTGCCCAAAGCTACTAAAGTATCCCTTGCTTCTTCTGGGAAAAGAGGCCACAATCCTGCCCCCCAAATCTTCTCTGGGACCCCATTCATGTGGATAGATGCCTCATAACCCTGAAACCACCTTTGTATGTCATCCCCCTTCTTGAATTCTTTGCCTACATTCTTGGGGATGTGCACAATCCTATCTGCCTGCACTGATGAATTGCTGCCACCATCTGAGCTGGGCCTACTCCTTAGCTCCAGCTCCTTAAGACTATGTTCATGATCTAAGATCATCTTCCTTTCCTCCATGGCTATTCTTTTGTCTTCCCTTTCATTCTCCATCCTGAGTTTTTCCAACTCAAACTTACTTGCTTCCCGCCCGTCCTCCAGCTCTTCTGGGGACAAGCCACTGCTGCTTGGCCTGGGGGGTCCCCCCTCCCAAAAGCACATCCATCCTAGGAATAGGCTTCTCCGCCTCTCCACTGAGCTCTCCAGACTGCCCACTGGCATGTCTGGCTGCTACCCAGGCCCTCCGCACCTTTTGTAGCTCCTCCTTCCTGGTGAGGCCTCTGACTTGGACCTTTAGGTTTTTGCAAATAGCCTTCAAGTCTTTCACATTGTAGGATTCCAACCTATCCTCCTCAAAGGCAACTTCCAAGGATGCAACAGATGATGCGCTTGATTCAGGCATGATGAAGTAGCAAGTTCAAACTGGCAAGATCAAAAATAGGCCAAAAAGAAAAAGAACCAGTATGTGGTACGTAATGGTCTGCGATATGGTAGTGCACACCAATCACTGTAAGTCAAGTGCAAACACAAGTCCTATCCTCCCCGCTGACTACCAATGTTAGAAATGGGGATGTCTAGTTGGCAGAGGTAGGTACCTTTGTCCAAGTAGGGACCCTTCTTCCTAGTCCGGATAAGGGGATACACTTCTAAAATAACCGCTGCTCACCCCCTTGGTAGCTTGGCATGAGCAGACAGGCTTATCTCAGAGGCAGTGTGTAAAGCATTTGCACATAACCAACAGTAATACAGTGAAGACACTCCAAAAGGACACCACACCAGTTTAGAAAAATATCCAATATTTTTATATGTCCAAAACAAGACCAAAATGATAAGAATCCACCATACAGTACTTAAAGATATATACTTTGCAAGATATCCTTAAAATTTCAGAAATACCTCAAAAACACAAGTCGTACAAGTCGGTAGCTCCGTCCGGGGCTACCTCGATGCTGAAAACAAGAGTCTAACAGTTCCAGCCGACCGTGTCGGTACAGGCCAGCGAAAGCGTGGACAGACTCGGTAACAGTACCTTTCTCGTTGCGGCTGGAATGTTGGTGCGAGCCGGTCATGGCAACCGTTGCGTTGCAAAATGGAAGCGATACAGGTCGCGGTGCCCTCTCGATACGGTGCAGGTAGCGGCTTGGTGACGATCATCCAGATGGTGTCGGTGAGACCAAGGCTTACGATGCAGGGTGAGGCGGTGCTCGATGCGGTGCTGGCAGGTTGCGGTGCAAGTCACAGAGCCGGTTAGCGGGAGCTGGCATCGGTCAGCCCAGACTGCTGTGTGGGACAAGGCAGTGCGTTGTGAAACTTACAGTGCCCCCAGCCATGATGCGGTCAAGGGTGTCGGAGTCAGCAGCAGCGACGGCGTCGGTGAGACCAGGATGGCGAAGTGAAGTGAGGCGGTGCGGAGTGCGGTGCCCACAGGTCACGGTGCAAGCAGCGGCTCGGTGGCGGCGGCGTCGGTGAGTCTAGGGTTGCGGTGCAAGTTGTGGACGGTGCCGTCAGGATACAGAGCCAGCGACGGAGTCGGTGACGGAGTCAGTTGCATTTCCCTTCTCTGTGGCAACTGAAACAACGGTTCCAGAAGCGGTACCCAAGGGCTGGTGAAGTCTTTGCAGTCCCTAAGACTTCAGAGCAGGAGGCAAGCTCTACTTCAGGCCCTTGGAGATACTCAGCACAAATAAAGAAAGTTCAGTCCAGTCCTTTCACTGCCCAAGGCAGAAGCAGCAACTGCAGATCAACCCAACAAAGCAACAACACAGGAAAGGGGCAGTACTCCTCCTGGCAGCTCCTCCAGCTCTTCTTCTTGGCAGGTTCCTTGATTCCAGCGAGTTCTAAAATTCTTGGGTCTGGGCCCCAATATTTATACTCAAAATCCCTTTGTTCTCTCAGGCAGGGAGTGCCTGGGCTTAGTCCATACCAGTTCTGTCCTCTCTGGCCCAGCTTCCCGACAGGAGGTGGAGACAGCATTGTTTTAAGCAGACCAGGCCCATTCAGGTGCAAGGAAATCTCCTCCCACTACTCTATATGCAGCCCAGGTCTATTCAGCCCAGCCCTGCCTCATCCAGACTCTCTGGAGCCACTGCACATCCCCAGCCCCTGTCCCTCCAAAGCCAGACAGTCAATCCACAAACCCAGCAGCGGCACACAGGATGGCATAGCAAGAAAATCCCTACTTTCTAAAAGTGGTATTTTCAAACCCAGAACATAAAAATCATCCTTACTAAAAGATGCATTTTTACATTCTGAGTCCAGGCATACTAAACTCCATTTCTCTATCTTGTCCCAATGGGAAGTTATGCTTATAAGATGTTATAAGTAAAACTCCCATTCTTTCCTACGGGACAGATAGCCTTACAGTGGTGAAAAACGAAATACACTGTAATTCACCACCAGGACATGTCACACACACCAGTATATGTCCTACCTTTAACATGCACAGCACCCTGCCCACAGGGGTACCTTGGGCTTACCTTAGGGGTGACTTATATGTAAGAAAAGGGAAGGTTAGGGCCTGGCAAGGGGGTGCACTTGCCAGGTCAACATGGCAGTTGCAAACTGCGCGCAGACCCTGCAGTGGCAGGTCTGAGATACCTTTTCAGGGCTAGTCATGTGGGTGGCACAATCAGTGCTGCAGACCCACTAGTAGCATTTGATTTACATACCCTGGCACACTCAGTGCACTTTACTAGGAGCTTACCAGTAAATCAAATATGTCAATCATGGAAGCACCAATCCATAATAACAATTTACAACAGGAGCACTTACACTTTAACACTGAACAGCATTGAGAAAGTGCGCAGAGACACTAAACCAGCAAAAACAGAGTCAAAACCGGGAGGTCAGAAAGCAAAAAGACAGGGGAAACATGCCAAAAGATGCCAAGTCTAACAGATGTTTACCCGGAAGTGGTTGATGTCACTTTCACCATATTTAGAGTACCATTCACATCAATAGATTCTTGAGATGGTGAACAGGACATTCGAAACATTTTGGCAGACATCATGCATCCACCAGCTCTAAACAAGGCGCTATGTGTATAATGAATATATGTCTGCAAGTTTAATGTCCGCATGGGTGTGCGCCTGGAAGAGAAGTGGGTGACTCTGCCCAGGGTGTGTCTATCCTGTCTCTTAATGTGTGGTGATTCTTATCGCAAAACCATGCAAGCTTGTTGTATTGGCGACATTAACTCAAAAAGGCATAAGCCCCAGCCCCTTTTTCATATGCCCCTATGCTATAGATTACTGCGTGCTTTTCTTATGGATGGGCTCTCAACCTGTTGAGTGGTGTTCACTGGCTGTACACTCCCACGATGTGCAGCCTTAACCATGAAATATGATATCAAAATAGTTGCTACATCAACCAATCTGACACCTGCTTGACCATTTCGGCGTCACCCTCTTACATTTAATTAGAGCCTCTGCAATTGTAGTTCACATTTTTTTTTTATTAGTTTGCTTTCAGAATTACTGATGATTTTTGTAAGTCTTGATTTAGACACAAGTATAATTAAGGGTAGGCAAAGTTGTGACATTGGGCGAGTAAAATAAAAATGAGAAAAACTTTGCAAGTTTCACAAACTACTTCCAATTTCCCACCCTTGGACAAACTCCTGAGTCTTGTCCACCACATTGTCCCTTGCTGACCATTGCGTCCCTTGCTGCGGACACTCGCCACTCCTCCACCCCCCAAACAAGCTGCCTTTTGGAAAGGCAACACTCCCCCCTCCCCGCTCCATACACTGCCTAGTCCTCTTCCCTAAACCATGTACCTTTGCAGGGAGGTTTGCAAGCTGTCACAGTATTTCTGGACATGGGGTACCTCACATCCTTCCACAGAGAAGGGCGTGTCTAGCTTCACCATTGCGAAAGTCTGGCAAGTTCTTCCTCCTTCGCACTATGGTTGTTTTCTTTCAAGATGTGTTTGGGCAGTGCCTTACCACATGTTAGCCACCACACACTCTCCATAGTATGCATTGTTTACTTTATTTCTTTCATTTTTTATATAGCCACATTTTATTTATATTGTTTCCTTTGTCAGTAAAAGGTACAAAACACGTCTCATGGCCAGCTGAGCCCCCGGTTCCCTTGACAATGCGGTGTGGTCCTTCCATGGATTGCAGAAATAAATATAAGAACAGCCAATTTGAGAAGTGAGATAGGAAAAGTTGAGAGATCTCTAGTATTTGGGTACCTCTGGGTATGTTTTCTGTTACTGCATCCAGACATATCCCAAAACAACAAGTGCATTCACTCAAAACTAGCCAGACCTATGGTTTTTACCAATGCCAGTTATCACACATTTTTATTCAATAGCACAAACATGAATAACAACATCGATATGGTAGTGAATGGTTAAAAATAGAAATATATAATTTCAGAAAATATAAAATTTTGAAAATATCATATCATAGAAGAGAGAGTGTCCTTCTCTCCTTCACATCACTTTCCTCTGCGATCTCCGATGTGCTTTAGTCACTTACCCTCTTTTCTCCACTCTCTTTTCTTTAGTTGTTCTATCTGCAAATCTCACATTTCATCTTCTTCATATTAATCAGTCTTTTTACTCTTGTTTTCTCCATGTAATTCTTTTGTCTTCTCCACCCCATCATCCACTCATACACACACAGAAAAACACACTGACTTTGGTGGTGTCAAAGTAAGTACAGTTTAAAAAAAAACTTTTTTACAATGATATTGATTGTGTAATATAATTTAGCTTTAGATTAGGTGTGGAGTGCTTTTTTATGTTCTATATTTTAATTTTAATTGAATAATTTGTAATTTATTTAATTGCTTTTATTTTGGTTACATTTTAATAAAGCTTTAAATGATAAAATAAATATTTGTTTTTGGTTGTGTGGTTTACAGTGCGAATTTGTGGGGAATGTTTTTGTAAGTTATATATTAGTTCATGTTAATTGTGTTAATTGCTAATTGTTATTTTTGTTTAAATGATTAATGTTTAATTTCTACTTATTTCATAAATTTTGATTAGGGTTGTGGAATATATATGGGTTTGAGTGGGTAGCATTTAAATTCAATATGCATAAATTACTATTACTTAGTTAATGTATTAATTATAAAAATATTTTTGAATATCATGTTTATATATGTTTAAGTTTAATGTATAAAATATTTGTTTTTTTTAAGGAATTTTTTTATTTATTAGTTTATAGATTATGGGGTATATTATGGGTTGGTGTGTACTGTTATTTTAAAGTTTATATTAAATAGTGTTAATTATTTAATATGTTAATTTATGAATGTTTGAAATTGTTGTTTTTTGGTTACAAGTCTTAATGTTTTATGTTTATTTACCTATTCCAATATTGGAATGTGGGATATACCTGGGGGTAATTGATGAGCTGTATAAGAGGTTAGAGTAGTAAATCTGCCCCCGATGGGGGCTGGGCATCCTTTACAGGGATGCCTTTACCTGCCGCACCGAGCCACTTACTACACCCTTTGACCAGTACCAGGCATTATACCTTTCAATAAACCCTCATCCCACCGTGAGTTGTTCTGGGGTTTTATCCTACAGGCAACCAGGATCTAGATCATCCTTCAGCCAGGATTTTAGCAATCTTTTAGAAACTTACCCGGCAAGACCTAATCTTACATTGTTGGGTGATTTCAATTTTCATTTGGAAAAAACACTATGCATTGATACTCAGACCCTCCTGGAAACCCTGGGCTGCTATGGATTTTCGCAGCTGGTTACTAGCCCCACCCATGTGGCAGGACACATATTAGATGGCATATTTTCTAACGATCTACGGATCAAGGTGGGAGAGCCTATACCTCTCTCCTGGTCAGATCATTATGCCATTCCTTTTACACTTCAGACCTCATCACTAAGCACTGTCCCAGCTGATAAAAGGACAGTGGAGGAAAAGATAAATCTTAGCCTGATCAGTAAGGAAGCTCTGTCCAATCATTTTATGAACTTTCAGCTTCCTGAACATCTGGATGCTAATTTAGCGGCAGCTGAACTCTCAAAATGGCTTGTATCAGCCATGGACACATTAGCGCCCGTTAAAAAACACTACGTAGCAAGGAAAAAGCCCTCTGCACCATGGTTCTCTGATAGACTTAGAAAGCTCAGGCAAGCCTGCCGAAAGCAGGAAAGGATATGGCGTACAGATTTGGCGCCGGCAGGTAGAGAGCTTCACAAACAGCGTTTGAGGGATTACAAAGTGGCCATTATGGAGGAAAAAAGATTGTATTATTCTAAGCTCACTGAATCGATTAAATCTCCTAAAGAGCTTTTTAATGTTATCAACTCTCTTATCTCTCCCCCTGCCACTGATTCATCAGATTTTTCCTTCGAACTTTGTGAGAGAATGGCGAATTTCTTTAGCTCCAAAATTACGGATATATATTCCGCGTTGGAGGCTTCCAACGTCGAAACTGCTATATCTGTTCCTACTGAACTCCACTCTGTTTTGGTAAACATGGAGGAGGTACCGAGGTTACTTTCCTTCCCTCTCATGTCACCAGAAATAACAGCTCGCCTGTTAGAAGGAGTCACATCTGGGTCTCCTTTGGACGCCTGTCCTCTGAAGGTGTTAACGACAGGAAGAGAAGTTATTGTTCCCCACCTCACCTCAGTACTAAATGTAGTCATTTCCGAGGGGCAGTACCCCACCCCATGGAAGACCGCTGTGGTCAAACCGCTCTTAAAGAAGCCATCTCTGGACCCTTCGGAATTAAAAAATTATCGCCCTATCTCCCTCCTACCAGTACCAGACAAGATTTTGGAAAAATATCTGAACTCTCATCTTAGCGCTTATCTAAAGGGTCATCAGTTGCTGGATGGCTCGCAGCACGGTTTCAGGAGCCATCATAGCACAGAGACAGCACTAACTGCGGTTTTTGATAACATTCGGGTGCAGGTTGACGCAGGGCATACTACCCTGCTGGTTCTTCTTGACCTGACCGCAGCTTTTGACACCCTATCTCCTTTGAGGCTGGTGAAACACCTCAAGGAGATAGGGATTGGTGGCATGTCCCTGGGGCTTCTTGCCTCCTTTCTTAGTGAGCGGGCACAGATAGTGAAAATGGGCCAGTTCCACTCGGCTTCAAATTCTTTGTTGTGTGGAGTGACGCAGGGCTCCTCCTTGAGCCCAACACTTTTTAATATCTATGTTGCCCCGCTGGCTAAGGTCGTGAGATCCTTTGGATTGGAGGTGTTGTCATATGTGGATGACACTCAAATTATGGTGTCCATTACCCACAGCATTAGGGAATCCGCCACTAACTTCAAAGACTGCATGCAGGCAGTTTCTGCCTGGATGGTGGAAAATTATCTAAAACTTAATGGGGAAAAGACAGAGATCCTGATCTTTGGTATCCAATCTGACATCTGGTCTAACGACTGGTGGCCTGACTCACTTGGCAGTTGCCCTTGTCCTGTATCCCATAGGAACAATCTAGGGGTAATAATGGACAATTCTCTTTCCTTGAGTCTGCAGATTAGCAGAACAGTGTCCACTTGTTTTGGGATAATCGGGCTTCTCAGAAAAATGTCTCAGTTCCTTTCATTTGCCTCACGAAAGCAGGCAGTTATTGCCTTAATAATGTCCAGACTCGATTACTGTAATGCCCTTTATCTGGGCATTAACAAAGGCTTGGTGCGACGACTGCAGCTGGTGCAGAATGCTGCAGCAAGGTTGGTGATGGAGCTGCCGAAATTCCACTCTGTTTCGGCCTCCCTCATCACGTTGCACTGGCTACCGCTGGATCGAAGAATTCTCTTCAAGACCCTTTGTCTGACCCACAATGCCTATTATGGCCTAGGCCCTGAGGCCATTAAAGCGATGTTCCAGCGCTATGCCCCGACTAAGCAGCTTAGGTCGGCTAGCAAGAATCTGCTAATAGTCCCGAGGTTCAAGAAGGTTAGATGGGGAGGCAGGGCTTTTTCCACTGCTGCTGCTAGGATGTGGAATTTGCTCCCTGATGGTCTCTCTGGACAGGTGTCACACTCCCTTTTCCGCAAGGCCCTGAAAACCTGGCTCTTTACACAGTCATTAGTTTGAGCATATCATTCAGTTCCTGCATTATGGGCCTCTGCAGCGCCTTGACGCCCTTGGGCTAAGTTCGCGCTCTACAAATCTAATATTCATTCATTCATTCATTCATTCATTCATTCATGTTGTTTTTCCCCCAATGTCTGTTAGGCTGGAGCTGCTATAGTATATCAGCCCACTACTCCCCTTCCCCCTGCCACAAGGTTTTCACTTTCCCCAATATTGGTCGGACTGGAGTTAGAATGGTAAATTAGTCCCAGTAATGTTAGCATTTTCCTCAATCTCGTGGACTGGAATACTAAATTTGACCCAAAGGAAATTGTCTTCAGAAATAGGGATACACATGCCATTCTACATGAAGAAAAATGTGAAAAGTGTAAAACAAGAACTCCTTCTCTCACTTGGAATAACTTAAAAGTTGCTCAATCATTTCTGAGAAATGGAGCATTGTATTTGCTTGTAGAGTGAAGGATGTGAAAATAAGGCTCAGTAGGAACCTGTTTCAATATCAGTTTTTAGGTCGAGCATCAGTGTGCATGCGCTGTCTGCAAGACCTGCTGTAATCACTCCACAGGAGTGAAATTACAGCTGCTGCTTACCATTGGCTGACAACTCCATCGCTGCTCCTTATTGGCCGGTGCTCCCGATACATCACTTCTGTTTTTAAACCAGGAGCACCGGCCAATTACAGTTTTCTTACACCTTAGGATATTTATAGACTATTTTTTTTCTTTCTTACAAGAGCCTCATTCTTATTTGTCTTTTTTATTTATTTTATTTAGGTGCGGCTTCCTCCCGTTTTCATTCCGCTCTGCTTCACATTATAAGCCCTCCCCCTCACTTACGAGAGCACACAGCCCCTGCAGCATTCGTCTTTTGGCCCATCGGTGCTTTTTTTTTTTTGCAATGTTGCCCTGGCCCTCTGTGCTTTCATCTGTGTGGAGCTTCTTGCCTAAATATCTTTCGGCACGCATTTGGTATCAGTGTCCCTTCACCCGCCTCTCAATCCACAGTCTTGCTATATTGACTGCTTTTTTGTGGGAGGACGCGAGGCCGCACAGCATTACATGTTTTTATGTGATTAACACTGAGGCGAACAATAAAGGACTGTATTAAGAAAGGCAAGCAGACGGACACTGTAACTCTCCAGAGGAAGCCCCCTCCCCCGAATATATATTTTTATTTCACGACTCTTGTGAGATCTCTGGCTTCCTTGCTTGTTGCTTAAGCATTCCATGGGAGTGCTTTTGTTTTCCAGCTGTCTCACTTGTGTGCCCCCCCACCCACCCCCACACTCCATCTTACTCTCTCCCGCTCATGTTATATTTATCCCATGTGTTCTTTGTTGCTCGCGCCTGTGTTTCTCCCTTTGCCCCATGTTATTCTCTCTCAGGTGCATCTCTTCCTGCCTTGCTTGTTGCACCCTCCCTTGTGTACTTCATTTCCTTTTCTGCCACCCTATACACACTTACTTTTTTATTGGAGGGCCAGGTGGCAAAATATGGCCAACCCTTCAGCGTTATTAAAAGAACACTTTCACTCTAGTGTGTGTGTGTGTGTGTGTGTGTGTGTGTACGTGTGTGTGTGTGTACGTGTGTGTGTGTGTAGGTGTGTGTGTGTGTGTGTGTGTGTGTATTTATTAACTGTTCAATATCAGATCAGTAAATTAAAAAAAGGCTTATTGTGGCACACATGTGCACGGCTAGTGAATGACACAGCCTTGTCATCATTTGTTCATTCTGAATAACATCCGCATTTTTGCTGTTGCTGTATAGTAGGATCAAAAGGAACTGGCAGAGCCAATAGTTCTCAAAGGTGCTACCTATTGGGATTGCCAGAGCTTGTTTTAAATTGGAGTTAATGTGGGAAGTGCACGCTTTACTAGTCTATAGGCAAACCTGAGCAGATGCTTTGTCGTGGAGAGCTGCAAGGCCCTTTAGACGCCTGTGGACCTGGACTCGTCATTATCATGAGTCACAGGTCAGAGTCAACATCTTTACCTGGACTCGTCACTACCATGAGTCACAGGTTTGAGTCAGCATCTCTACCTGGACTCGTCACTACCATGAGTCACATGTCTGAGTCAGCATCCCTTCAGTGTGTGCGGGTCGATGACCGTCTACGAACCTCTGCAGCATCCTTCTCATCTGACGAGACCCTCCTACCTCTGTCCAGAGGGATGGGCACCACGCCATAACATCACCTCCCCCCTATGGCTCGCATGCACTTCAACTCTTCATTTCGAAATGGACCTAGGTGTTTTAGCTGATGCGTGCCACCTGGGGACATTGGAGTTAAAAGCTTTGCATAGATCATAACTCAGTCCATTTCTAAAGCTACACATTGACTGGCTAAACTGAAAGAGCGCCCCAGGCGAGCTTTAGTCTGTTGCATTGGGGAGAATGTGCCACAGTATTTGTAATTTTCCCTTCAGTTCCTCTGGGCATTTTTGTTTTTGTCTTGATCAAATGGGAGAGGGAGGAATAATGTGGACTAGTTCACTTCCCTTACCCCTTAAAACAAAGATCTGGAAGAGAAATCTGAAAAACGTCGACGCCGACCTACTAGCATCCTCTATTCCAAATATCCTATGCCCCCAGAAGACTTAGTCGATGTACAAGGTCTGACCAACCACTACTTCCACTCCATGAACAGCCTCCTAGATAAAATAGCCCCTCTACAATTGAAAAGAACCACCACAAAAGACTCAAAACCCTGGTAAGATGGTAGGCTAAATGAAGACAGACGTTCACTTAGAGTAATTGAACGACGGTGGAGATCCGCACCTTCAGCTGACCACCTCAAGTTACTAGGAACCACCAGAAACTCTTACTTTAGAAAGATCAGAAGATCTAAAACCGACTTCTTCAGTAATCAACTAGACCAAGCCAAGAACCGTCCCAAAAAACTATTCGATCTAATCAAAGCCCAAACCAAGAGTGCACCCACCCACCCCAAGTCTATCTCTGACACTCTACCCAACTGTGAGGAATTTGCCTCTTTTTTCACTACGAAATCAGAATCCATAAAAACCGACTTACTCAATGACCTTTTATCCCTTACGGACATGCAAAATAACTCCGCACTGCCCCTGACAGGTGCCCCAGTCAAATGCACCACAAAATTCAACTTTAAAAATAACGCATCCTGGTCCTACTTCAACACTTACAGTTAAGATACTATACTAAAGACGCTAACCGCCTTGAATCCCTCCAGCCACTTCACAGACCCGCTTCCTGCTAACAACTTAAAAGACTTCATTCCACTTCTACTACCTCTCTGGACCAAGATTATAAATACCTCCCTCCTTCAAGGAACCATCCCAGAAATCCTGAAATCAGGTCAGGTATCCCCTATTCTAAAGAAACCAACAGCTGACCCATCGGACTTAAATAACTATCGCCCGATATCCAACATCCCCACTATAGCCAAGCTCCTGAAAAAATGTGTTCACACGCAGCTTAACAACCACATCGAACAATTCAACCTGCTTAACCAATACCAATTAGGCTTCCGGGCAGGTCACAGTACTGAATCAGCCATGACACACATATTTGACGACGCTCTAAAAATCCTCGACCAAAACGAAGCTTGTTTACTAATCTTACTAGACCTGTCATCAGCATTTGACACCGTCAAACATGACAACTTGCTAGAGCTCCTGAAACACAGAATGGGTTTATCTGGATCTGTGCTTACCTGGTTTACCTCTTTCCTCCAAAATAGATCTCAAAGATTCAAGGTCAATTAATCCTTGACCAACCCCGTTCCAGTCACGTTAGGAGTGCCGCAAGGCTCTTCCCTTTCACCCACACTTTTCAACCTTTTCATGGAACCACTCACCGAACTTCTCAGTCTCTCCAAGATCCATTTCCATATGTATGCAGATGACACCCAACTCTACATCAAGATCCATTCTCTTGAGGACATCAAATCTCTCAACACAACGCTGCAAAAAACTCAAACATGGTTGGCCGAAAACCATTTGAAACTAAACTCCCTCAAAACGGAGTTCCTCTTAATCGCTCCCTCCCCCCCCCCCCAACAAATCATCCACCATCCTTGACTGGATGAAGCACCTAACAGCACTCAAAGGGCAACCTCTCATTGTTGAATCAGCGAAATCGCTAGGTGTGACACTGGACAGAAACCTAAAGATGCAGAAGCATATCAGCACCTCCACAAAAGGAGCAAATTTCCACATGAACACCTTGCGAAAACTGAAACCCTTCCTGCCAGCAAACGACCTCAAACAAGCAGTTCAAGCCCTAGTAATCCCAAGAGTAGAATATGGGGCTGTAACCCTATGCGGCCTCCCCAGATCGACGACAGCCCCGCTAAGAGCCGCTATCAATTCAGCTGCGAGACTCATCACAGGTTCTTAAAGAACCTCGCACATCTCTCCAGACCTTAGAGCACTCAACTGGCTACCATTTGAAGCCAGAATTCATCTGAAAATCGCATGTATGATGCATAAGGCCTTACACCACAACTCTCCGAGCTACCTAGCTCAGAAACTGGTACTCTCCGCTGGTAACAGAGCCTCCAGGAGCTCCAAGAATCTTCTACTGAAACCACAACGGTTTGCCAAGAAAAAAACTTACAACCGGACCTTCTCTGGAATGGCTCCCAGGATCTGGAATGCTTTGCCCACAGAAACAATACTGAACCCTTCCACTGCCTCCTTCAAAAAAGAAGTGAAAGCAATTCTCATGGCTAAACTCACGTGAATTGCTTACTTATTACTGTATTTTAATTACTAGTATGTTTTATTGAGCACCTTATATCTGAATCACCTATACTTGTACTTCACTAGGCTTATACTTGTTTCCAACATTTGACATGTAAAGCGCTCTGATACCCACAAGGGTCTTGTTCGCGCTATATAAAACCTTCAAATAAATAAATAAATAAATATGGTAAGTATCAATGAGAAGTAGCTTATTTGTGGAAGCTAGACGTCCATGTCTGGAAGAAAAACCTTTTGTTTTTTATGAAGACCCTCACCCACCAACCTAGTTGGTGGCATGCTTCATCATCGGGTCCCACCCAAGGCGCCGAGTGCACCCCGGGTGTGCTACGACGCCTGATTACAGCGGAGCTGGTTTTGTGTCCTGAGAGTGAAGTGATGTGAATGAGTGAGAATTAAAAACTGTCCAATGGGTCCCTTATGATTAACGGGTTTTAATGAAGGGCCCTTGGCAGTATTAAAAACAACATAGCGGGTATATGAGGAGGTGAAATTATGTCTCCAATATCCTGATTTTAAAAGGTTAGGTCTACATGTTTCAGCCAGGCTGCTATGTGTGCTGGCTTTCGTCAGGACCTATGTGTGAAGTGGATTAGTGATGGTCAAGTGTGATTTACTAGACCATGGGTGATACCGCACTCGCTAAGGTGCGTTTAGTGAAGGAGGATTTGATCCTCAGATTGCTCAAAACGATGAGACTTTCATTGTGAGCAACATGAATCCCGTGAGGGGGCTGGACCTGTAGTCACACATTCATCAAGGTCACTGGCCCGCTCCTCATACCTGCTACGGCCTGCTACCGGGATTCCGTCTGCGTTTTTGGCCAGCAAAGTCTATTTAATGTGGAAAACCCTTTGGTCTGATATTTAAAAAGTGGGTTGTAATACTAAGAAGGCTTAGGTACTATATTAATTTTGGAGATAGATTTCCGAGGACTAGAAATGGTAGATGTTTATCTGTTTCGTAAGCCTCATGTAAATAAACAAAATATTATAAACACTCTCTCTCTCTCATCAGGCTTCTTCATCTATTGGTCTCTTCATCTGTTATTCACATGTCTTTCATCCACTACAGCATAGGGCTCATTTACCGTTGGAAGCAACATTTCACAACTGTAGTTGACAAGCATGAGAGTTGTGACGAAGTTAGTGACACCACTGTTGAGTGTTTCATGCAGCTTGTTGGGGTTGATTTGGGGCCTGCTCCTCATTACACCCACTTGTGGGTTTCAATTAAATGTGTTTTTTAGGTCGAGCCTGGGCAGCGCATGTGCTGCTCTGCGAGGCATGCTGTATTAGAGTATGTACTTGAAGCCCCGCCCACTCTCCGTCCATATTTTTCAATGCCTTGTGTCATTGTCCTTTGTAAATGCTGGCTTCTGATTCGTTAATAGTCTTGTTAGTCCCTCCTTAATACCGCCTTGTCTTCATTGGTAACCTCCCATGAGGACTGGCCCTTTTACTTCTGTTGTTACATGGTATATCTTATTTAGTCTGTAAGCACTACTTTCTTTAATGTGTTTCTCCTACTGCAGGCACAACATGCTTTCCTGCAACATTCAGCGTGCCATGCACGCTTTCACTTTCCAAGCAGCCCAGGACAATGGCGGCTGCTTCCTTGAAGGGAAATAAGTCTTGAATTTACAAGAATTTGAGCTATTGGCATTGTAAATGACAATGCCTTTTATTTATGTGTTAATTATCAAAACAAATAAATAAAAGGCATTGTCATTTACAATGCCAATAGCTTAAACTATCGCAAATGCGAGACCTATTGCATTGCAAATGTTTGTTTATTACTGCAGTGCTGAGCACTGGTAGGATCTGCCCTACCTAAAGCCTTGAGAGCAGCAGATCATTTGAAAACCATCCGAGGATGCGGTGGAAGCAAAATACAATACGAACCACACCTGTATGCAGAGACTCGGCATGCAAATACGTCACAGCCATCCCCTGAACGAAGGATAATGCATTTCAATCAATTGTCGTCGTGAGGGAGCACTCGGCTGGGGCGCCTCGGGGTATCAGTGTTCCCGAGGCTAGGAGCTATAGTGTAAAGCAGCAACAATGCAGAGAGCACTGTTTTGAAAAAAAAGAGAGAGCTTGTGGGTAGTCATGCTCAGCTGAGGGGCTATTCACGAATGTCCGGTGAGGCTGCAGTGATGCCAGAATGTTTCTTTTGCTGATGGTGATAGGTGCTTTTTATAAAGCTTCCGCCTAGCCCCTGCATCCAGTACCAAAAAATGTAGTTCCAATTATAATTATATCTGAATGAAAAAAAAGTGCAGTAGATATGAGCACAGTTATATAACCATATCCAGAGCACGAGCGCCTGCATTTTCGCTCTGAGATATAACGATGATTCTCCGATTGTTGTCTAGAGAGAATCTAGATTTTATTAAAGACTCAGAGGCTCATGCTATGCATAAACACATTTTCTTCCCACTCCTGCAGCCTCTTCAAATATTCTAAACACCTCACAATAACAAAGAACTCTATAATGAAGCTTCCATCAACCATAAATAAACCCCATGATCTTCCTCTTCAAAATGCTGCTAAGAACATGAATGTTCCAGCAGATCCACGAAGAAACACCAGTTTCTGAATTCAGCTCTGATAACTTCTTCTCTGATGAGCCTCACACTTGGTTTTCTGAAACAAACCATCTAAGGTTATGTACAAAATATCCCAAAGAGTGAATTAAAGGCAGCACATACATACATCTTTCCAAGAAAACCTCAGAACAGTGTCATCAATCAATCTTCCCATTTTCCCTTTTCTTGCTTGTTTTCTTTTTTATTACAATTAAACCTTAAAGGGTGCAGGTGTGGAATAATGGTAGCCACCACCCCTTTAATAATATCTAGATTCTCTAGGCATAATAATCGGAGGCTCACCCTTTTATTACAAGATCAGAGGCTAGCATTATGCATGTTCAAAGCCACCTCAAGCTGTTCCAGCCACACGCTCTACTGTCTTAATTTCACAAACACTCTCTCATTTGAACAAACCACCACATTCAAAACCTCTTCCAGCTTTCCACCTGACCAAAAAACCTTACTAGCCATTGTGCCTCTTGATAAATCAGCCCTAAGTATGCTTATATCCACACCAGCTTCACTCATTACAGCTCTCACCCACCTTGCAACAGAAGCATAAGAAACCACTTTAGAGGGCTTCACATAAGGAATTAGCAATTGATCCACACCACTACCTCTGTGCTCTTGCATACTACTCTCACACTTTTGAATACATTCCACTAGACACAATTTCCTACAATGATCAAACCTAGGATATAACACTGACTCAGAAAAAGTCGCAGTTCTTCTCTGAATTGCAAAGAACACACAATTTTCCCACAAATCTATTACACATCCAAACAAACCAAACATAGTAAAATAGCCTGCTTCCGACTCAGATCACTTGAAGACAAAAAGCCTATTTCCTGGTCAAGACTCAAACAATCCGAACATCAAATTTGAATTCCAAAGTGAATTTCCCTCGTGCCTTACAATTAACCAAAAATTTACCTGCAGATATAATAGATCTATAATGGTTCATGGTCTTAAACAAGCAAACATGAGATTGCTTGTTGAGGAACTAAGCTGCTGGTATTTTCTACAGTGACCCATGCTTTGAACCTCAGTCACTGTGCTTTTCAATGCTCAGATTGGCGAATGGAGAAGTCTATAGACTTCACAATTACAGGACCCTGATATATTATTGTGCTGTGTGGTAGATTTAGTGACCTGGAGTAAAGCTAATTAACTCCTAATGCTTAGGGACCAACACAATTCAAAGAAATCCTTATGTCCTGAGGAGAGACTCTTGTACGCCTACATAGTGAGACTGAAATGCTGACACTAGATCTTTCTGTTTCTTGAAATTGTGTACCACTCCTACCTAAACGAACACATGTAGATAGAATAGGATACTTATTTTTAGATTGCAGAACTTCTCATCACACCTGTTTATGTAACCTATCTGTTAATTTTGCAACATTATGTGTGTGTTGGTTTGTGCATTTGTTGTCTACACATAAAAGTATATATATATTTAAAATAAAATTAGACTATTTTTGGAAAATCTCATTTCCAGGCCATTTTACATTCTATTTTACATTAACTGTAATTGCACTCCTCTGGAAGCACCTGGTTTAGATTTACCTGTAGTATCCCAACTTTCTCACTTGAATTTAGTGATTTGTCCAGTGCTTAATTTGAGCCAGTGTTGCCTATGGAGCCCACCAGCATTCATTTTTGCGGACCGTCACTTATTTTTCCTCTTCAGGCATTTACGGAGAGCAAGAGATAAAAAAAGACTCAAAGGGGAAAGAAAGATGAAGAGAATGATGGAAAAATCATCACAAAGGGAAAAAGCAGAAACCTGGAAGAGTGAATTAAAGGGCCAGGGAGTGTCTGACAGTGGATTAAAGAGGCATGAGTTGGATTCAAGACTAGGCAGCTTTGGTATTTGACGCACTAACATTTAATAGTACTGGCTGTGGGCTTCTAAGTTATGCTTTGGGCACTGTCACTCATTCTTTTACAAATTAAGCACTGGAGTTGCCCTAATACCAGAAAGCTTAAAAAACCCTATGTCACTAGTTCAGACCTTGGAGGCTCTACTCTGCCTGTCATCCTTTATGGCTGTTATGTCATGGTTTTATTCAATACAAGTACACTGAATCCTTAAATCTGATGTTGCAGCTGGGAATAACAGATTTTTCTCTGTTGTCTTTTTTGTAACCATTTGATGGATTGTATTCTAATACATTTAACTGAGTCTCCTGGTGATCCACTGAGTGCGCCAGTTGTACAATCAGGTTAGGTCAGACCATAGCGTTAACAGCGGGCATCTGCTTTTCCTATGAGAATTAACAGGTGCTACTGTTTTGCAGATATTTGTAAGTTAGAAAATCGGACAGCCAAATGTCATCACTATCAAGCTTTTCTTCTACATTTCTACCAGTGGCGGTTCCTCCGCTAAGGCGGAGGAGCATTGCTTCACTGCTTCAACTGCAAGCTGAATACAAAAAAGAAAATGATAATATCGTTAGTTATTATCATTTTGTTTTTTTGTATTCATCTTGCAGCTGAAGCCAGGCATGTGGGGCTTTTCTCTCCGTGTCACAGGGGGAGAAGTGATGGCAGCACCTAAAGTGCGCATGATGGTTTGGCCAGCCATCTCGGGCCGTCCAAACCGTCATGCGCACTCTGCATGTTCTCCACTCAGGCCTTATTACAACCTGCGTGGAGAACATGCACAGCCTGCCAGCCCCTGTCTGAGCGTCGAACCACGGCGCTCAGACCAATCACAACGCTGCTGTAAGACAGCGTTGTGATTGGTCAGGGGATTCTGGGAGGCTGTGTGCTTCCTGCCGAGTGCAGACAGGAGGACGGAGGAAGAAGAGGAGGAGCCGGCGGCAGGCGGTCGGCGGTATAAACGTAAGTGCTAGGTTTTTTTTCTCATTATTTTCCACCCCATCCCTCCGTCCCGCCTTCCCCCCGCCCCACCACCCCTGTTCATTAGCTGCTGCTACTGATTTCTACTGCACAAAATCGTTTTCGGTGGAGCAGCAGTCACATGTGTTATCACATAGTGTGTACAGCTGTAACACCTTCAGAAATGCAGTTAATATCTTTTCTGTTTTCAGTTATTTCCCCTTTTGGTAATAACAGTTCTTTCTGGGGCTTAGATGACCTGCTTCTTGTAGGAGCCTCTGTGTGAGCGGGGTCCATTCGAAGGTCAAATGTACTCACCTGCCAAATTACTGTGGAAGAAGATAATCATGGCTCTAACAAACATCCACTTCCTGCTGTAAAAAAGGTGCCTCCCTCCAAATTGAGGGCACTGATTGCAGACTCCTTGCACACGTTTCCATTCATAGCCATTAGCAGGGGACTTGCCCCACCCTTATCTTTTTTCTAAAAGGCTTCCCCATAAATTCTTTTATGGTTCAGACCAGCAGTGTTAAGTCTTGGGAGCTAGGAAAAATCAAATTCCTATTGGCTGGGGGGGTTTCTACGCTGGGCACGACCTGCCCAGCTCATCCCCTTACCTCCTAGAGAGCAGTTGTTAATATCCCCTTTTCTCTCAGGGCCTTCCTGTTTTTAGGTCGAGTCTAGGCAGCGCATGCGCTGTCTCTTGACCTGCTGTATTCAGTCAAGGGGCTTACAGCCTGCCTCCAGCTTCTAATTGGCTTTAGTCAGTGTCCTTTAAAAAAGCGTTGCTTCTAATTGGATAATGCTTGCTGTACGTCCCACCTTTTTCGTTGTTTGTTCCCTCCCATGGATCACCCCGATTACTTGTGGCATTCCACTTCTCCCATTATAGTTACTGGCTTTTTTTTTTATTCTGAAAGAGCACTGAATGCAAGCGTTGCATTTCCTTTCCCTTATTTAGCGTGGCGCCACTTAACGGCTACTAGGCTTCATCTTTCACCCAAGACCACTTTAATTTTTCAAGCATATTTCCGATTAGCACGCACATAGGTACATGTGACAATGCGCTAGTCCTTCAATAACAAACATTTAAAATGGAGGTTTTCCTTGCATTACAACCGAAATAAACACAGAGAGACCAGAGAAATTTTCATTTGCAAGAGCTGACTCTGCTCTGCTGCTCCAATACGCGCTGCCGCTCTGCACCACACGCTAACTGTGGCCACTGCACAATTTATTTAATGCAATTTTATATAGCGCAAACATTACCCGAAGGTGTCAGAGCGCTTTACAAATGAACCAGTTGCGTTACATAAGGACTTTGGATTACATGAGTTACATAAGAGATACAAACAGAAAAAATTGCAAATGTACAAGTTGTAAAGTCACACAAGGAAGAGATACAAACAGAAAAATTGCAAATGTACAAGTTGTAAAGTCACTCAAGGAAGAGATACAAACGGAAAAACTCTAAAATCACATAGGAATGGTAGTAAGTACAAAGGTCTACTACATATACTAGTGGTTAGAGTTATATATATACAAATAGTAAAATCACTCAGGATTACATTTTAACAGCGATTAGGCTTGGACAATTATATATTACATATTTACAGAGCAGTAAATTCTTGCTATCGTTCAGCCAGGTGTTCAGGTGGTGTTGTACTCGAGGGTGGTGGTCTTGGGTCTGGAGGGATCCCCGAGTTGGAGATGTCCATAGGGGTAGAAGGCCGGATGGTGGTGTGGGAAGCAGCATGTTGGATCCCCAGGCTGATCTTGAGGTCATGCTGGGCTCCATCTTGTGGAAAGAGGAGGGCGTTCAAGGGCAGGCGGAACTGTGCCATGAAGTCAGGTCTCCCGCATGGCTCAAGCACCCGCAGTGAGGCCCCAGCAAGCCCAGCGGCCAAAACCGCGTATAGGCATTGTAAGCGGCGGGCGCCATATTTAAGTCAGGCAGATCGTGTCACTTAATCTCTCCCATGCTGCACTATATAAATCTGTGGGTGATAAGAAAACCGACTGTCGTTATTAAAAGATGGCCGCTATTTTCACTAGTCGTCAGGAAGCTGTTCTTCATCAGACGGGTGAGAGGCCAGACTGTCGGCAGCAAAAGGCAGAACCACTTCTCCTTTAAGCATAGCGAGTCTGCGCTGCTTCATTGACCATGGCTGGGGCTTCAATCAACATGCAAGCATTCGCATAATGTAAGAAGTCACCTTTTTTTTACAGGTAGATGGCTTCACAGTAATGAATCAATGCACAAAACAGTGACATGTCAATCTTTGAAGCCATATTTGTGACTCTTTATACTGAAAGCAGTTTAAGCTGGGTCTCTGCTATTCCACAATCCAGTTTCTGTCTCCCAGGTGCCAGGGTATGTGCCAGCCTCCAATGCCCACCAAGGCCCACGTAATCGGGCTGGATACAGAAAATGTGAGGTGTTGGCAAGAAAGCTATGCCTTTGCAAATATAAATGTCTACTTCTTTCCGTAGCGCCTATTACCAATTTTAGCGGGTTCCCCAGCACGTCTACTTTGTATCTGATTAAGGGTCTTTGGAAAGAGACTCATTTTCCAAATGATCAGACTTTGATACAATGGCTGAGCTGTAATTGGAACCGTAAGAATACTGGTTTCAGTCTGAAACTTGGCCGACAGACCGCTCCCCAAGCAAACTCAACTCATCTGCTCGGGCTGCAAGTAAAGCCCGAGCAAGAATCAAGTCAACACTTCACAGTGGATCAAGGCGTTAATTTTGTGCTTAACAGAATAAGTTACTTTACGTCAAACAGATCAATTATGCTGTTACATATCTGCTGAAAACGGTGCTCTTCCTTTGCAGACCGGGCCACAGGGAACAATTAAACAACCAATGATTCCAAGTAAAACATTAAAATACAGGTAGTGCTCGTTAAAACAGTTTTATCTCTTTGGACAAAAAGAAGTGCGGTGTGTGACATATGCCTCTGCCAATTCAACATTTTTAAGTAACAGGCAATCCTTTTTACATCTTCTTATTAGATTTTCATATACATAGTAAGTTCCGAATAGAAGAATAAACTGGCAACAACTCTGAACAAACTCCTGCACCTCTCCCCTACTCAACCTCGTGCCCTCAAAAAACAGTCAATATTGCAAAGCAGGCAGTAGGTTTTAGACAGCGCTTAGAGTTTTCTCGAAACGTGGAGTGAAGCCTGGGCTCCGCCTACATATCATGTCCGGCCCATTATTTTGCGGTATTCCTGCTGAAATTATTTCTGTGAATCCCCAACTATTGCCCTTCCTGAGTGCAATTGCAATATCTGTGAGCTGCATCTCACGTCGCCACAGCTAATATAAAATGAAAGACCTCATGGTATCTGGCTTTTGCAAGAGCTCTGAAATATTTGGAGAAGGTGCCTAGGCCCAGTCCCCTCACCCCCACACCCACTTACCTGGAACTGGTCCTCTGACCAATCTAGGCACTGTGGGGCCCGGCTTCTTTTGCCTGAGGAGCCCGCCTCGCTTTTTGCTTCAGCTCCTTTTCTCCATTCTCTCTCACTTTCAGCTTCTGCCATGATTTTTCTTTCTGCTCTCTCTCTCTCATGTAACTGCTTCATCTCACACCTCTTTTCACTCTTTCTCTGACCCCTTTGAGTGCTTTTCACTCTTGCCTCTCATCTGCTCCATTTCCACGTTTTTTTCTGCCCACTCTGAGCCTTTTTTCACTTTTTTCACTCTTGCCTCTCATCTGCTTTTTCGCCCTTTTGCGTCTCTGCTCTTTCACCAGTTTTTGTGCCTGTTTCTGTTGCTTCTTAGCTGTGTGCACCTCTTTTCTCCATTCAGGCCTTCTGTCATGCACCCCAGAGCTACCTGCACATTTTTCTGCCTCCTTCCTGCTTGTGCTCAGAGTTGTGCTCAGCATTTGTAACTCTATTTGCATGTCACTTGTTTTTTACTCAGTAGCACAATTTTGGGTGGAGCTTTCTCGCTCAGACATTCCATCATATTTTTAAACAACCCTGCACTGCATCTACCTACCGTTCCCTTTCAATTTGCACAAAGGCACCTGTAGTGGGGGCAGTTGACCTCGCTGCCTCATGGAGGCCTCTTGACCGCCGTGCTGCAATGAACACAAACACACTGGATCACGGTATCGTCTATAAGGTCATGAGCGACCATGTGCCACTTTATTTAACTCCTCTGGCCACGCCCACCCTGGGAGTGACAGAAGTGGATACCAGGTGGCTCCCTACATCCCTCCCATTCTTTATCAAGTTCCAACGATTTGGGGGTCGGGGGGGGCTTACTCAGGCTGCGCCTTACATATAAATATCCTTTGGCTGGGAGCAGGGTTCGGCCGGACATCATACTTCTGACTCAGAGCTGTTTTGGGATCCCTGCCCAGCTGAGCCATCACTTGATACATCCTCAGCCAAGGATTCTCTTGCAGGCCTGCTGCTTCTTCTGATTTCGCCTCTTTGGGCTGACGGTGGGCGTTCCCTCTCCCTGTTTGGAGTCACCCCGCTGGTATTGCCTTCTTCTGCTGCATCATTGACTTTGCCCTCCGTTCTCACCTGGGCAGCTGTCACCTCCTTGAACCAGGAGACATTACTAGTTACAGTGTGATGCCCACGCTGTGCTGTGACCATGGTGGCATTTATTTTGACTATTAATCAGGTTTCAGGTTCATATGGGGCTCAGAATTTCCAGCCTGTGCAACTATCCTTGATGATTACCATACTTCCCACCAGCAGGGAGGGGTGGTGTGCTTTTCGGCGTGCACTCTCCTTCCTGTTGGTAGCTTCTCACCTGGCTTGTGTGGCTTCGCTGTCTAGCTCTGCTGGATGACACTCTGGACTGGCACGGATGCTGTCCCCTGTGGGCTTTCGAAATAGTAGATGAGCAGGTGCACAGTTAGTGGTGCTTGGGGCGGGGTCTACCTGTAGGTGTTCAGGAATCTGTGTAAAGCGTTCAGCATCCTCACCCTGTTCAACTCCTATCCAGAGTGCACGGTTCAGGGTCGGCATGAAACTCTTCACTTCTCCATTGGCCTGGGGCCACTGTGGGCTGATCTTTCTGTGTTTGATGGTGAGTGATGTGAGGTACTCTTGAAATTTTTGCCCTAGGAAGTACGGCCTGTTGTCTGACTTCACTTCCTCTGGGAGACCCAGCATTGCGACTGTCTTGTCTAGCACCCTCTTCACATGAGAGAAAGCAGTAGATGGCACTACTTCCACTACCGGAAACTTGGTGTGTGGGTCCATCAGCACCACTGTGGTCTGGCCATTGGGGAAACTCCCAAAATCAATGCTGACTTTGGTCCAAAGGCTCAAGGCTTGGGTCTTCGGTCAGTGCGGGTGCTGGCGGTGGGTCTCCACTTGTTATTGCACATGAGTGGCAGTGGCACACAACTTAATCAACAAGAGCGTTCATACCTGTGAACCACACCTTACTGTGAAGTCAGACCTTTGTTTTTGCTGTTCCTTGATGCCCTTGGTGTGCCAGGCATATCACTCCGTTCCACAGGCTCTTGGGGACTACAAAAATCTTGCTCCGCAGCACGAGTCCATTCTGGCCCTCACTCAATTCATTCCGTACTCTCCACAGTTGTTGTCCTGCCAATTGGTCTTCTGAGGTTAGTGATCGGGACCCATCAGGGAAATGTTGCCATTCTCTCTGAGCCAACGCTTCTTTGGCTCGTTCCAGATTTTCCTCATGCCTGGTCGCTTTGCCGCGTTTGTCTAGTGTCAGTGCCTTGGGACAGGCGCTCTAAACTACCATACTAACTAATTCCTCGGTTTGTTCTTCTTCTTTGGAAGACGTCTGGGTCTCCAAACGCACAGGGTGGCGCAATAGGTAGTTGGCTGGGTTATTGGCCCCTGAGCGATAGATGATCTAAAATGTGGATGTTTGCAGTTGGACTGCCCACCTCTCGATCCTGGGGGGAGCCAAACAAGTCATGCCAGTGAACTATGGTAGGAAAGGTTTGTGATCTGCAACTACCTTCAACTCTTGGTCAAAGTGGTAGAGGTGAAAATGTTGGCAAGCCCATCGTATGGCCAAAGCTTCACCCTCGATCTGAGCATACCTCATCTCTGTCTCTGAGAGGGCTCGGCTGTTATATGCTACTGGTGTCCATTCTCTGTCAGTGCATTTCTGCATGAGCACCGCTCCCAGTCCGACGGGGCTGGTGTCGACGGTCAGTTCCGTCCTCTTCTGTGGGTGGAAGCACGTCATGGTGTCTTTGTCCATGAGAGCATTCTGCATTGCTTGGAACGCTCTGTTGGCCTCGTGACTTCAGTCCCAGGATGTGCCAGCTCGTGTGAAGGTGCACAAAGGTTCCGACAAAGTGGCTATATTAGGAATAAAGCATCCGCAATAGGTAGCCATTCCAAAGAAGCTGCGGACTTCCATCGTGTTCTTGGGAACAGGTGCATAATGAATGTCCATGTCCGTCTTTGGGTTTAAACGTAGGCCGTCCGTGGAGAACATGTATCCAAAGAACTCTATGGAGTCCTGGTACAGCGAGCATTTGTTTTAGTTTAGTGTCAGACAATTGCCAGCCAGGGGTTGAAGTGTGTCCCTCAGACGAATGTGGTGTTCCTCGAGGCTGTTTGAGAAATTCAGGATGTCATTGCTCAGATTGAGACTGCAAGCAGGCCGGAGAGGGTCTCCCTGATGGCATTCTAGAAAACTTCCACCACTCAGGATACGTCGCAACTTAGCCTTTTGTAGCATCAGAGCCCAATGTACGTAGAGAACGTTGTGATGTACCGACTCTCCAGGGCAAGCTCCAGCTGATGATAACCACTTAGCCCCATTTAGATCGGCCACGATATCGTCAATCGTGGGCGTTATGTGGCGCTCCTGGTTGATGGTGTGGTTCGGGAGCCTCATGTCCACACATAGCCTTATTGCGCCTGGCTGCTTGGGTGCAATGACTAGTGGCAATGCCCAGGCAGTAGGGTCTGTTACCTTTTCGATAACCCCTAGGTCTTCGAGTGCTTGTAGTTGTAGCTCTACTTGAGGCCTCAGATGAAATGGAACCCTTCAGTGTCTTAGGGCAGTGGGCTTGACGGACATATCTATGTGTAGCTTGACCTGTTTGTGCTTCAATTTTCCTAACCCCTTCAATAATTGCGGGAACTCTGCTAGTATAGAGTCGGCGTGCGACTCCTGTACCTGGTTTGCAAAGAACACTAGTTCCAAATCTTCAGCAGTATGGCAACTCAACAGCCTTTTTTCTTCCTTCCATGATATAAAACCTCCCTCTCGTGACTTGCTTATTACTCTTGACCTCCACTTCGATGACCCCTCGCAGGGGCAATGGCTCTGTACACCCCTATATGTAGGTCTTTGCCCTTGTGCTGGATAGGGGAGGGTGCGTGTGAGCTTCTTTTATTGTGTGGAGTCCATTACATTTATGGATTCTCTGTTCTCGATGAGCACCCTCACTGTTGTGTCCGCGATCTTTACTGTGCGAATTGGGGGTTGGCCACCGCTTGCAATCTGCGTGGCCTACAAATGACACCACGAAAACTTCCTCATCTTTCGCTTTGTCGTTTGCGCCCTATTTGTAATAGCTGGACGTGTCCTGGTCTGGCATCTCATCCAGGAGCAGTTGTCAGACTGCTACAGCGAATGGTCTAGACCTGCCACTACTGCATACTTTTGCAAAGTGATTAGGTTTGCTGCACCTTGAGCATGTTTTTCCTTTTGAAAAAGCAGAGGCCCAGCGTGGTCTGTTCCAACCCACAGTTGATTCAGGTCCCACCTTGTTTCAAAAGGACTGGCTGGCACAGGGTCCCTGGCTGCCACTAGATGGTGTCAACCCTTTCTACTTTGACACAAGAGGTCTTCTGTGAGGTGGGAGGCATTGGAGGTTTGTTGAGAGCTGCCTCCATCTCCTCAGCCCACGCGCTAGGTAGTTCTTCGGATGGTGCCAGGATAAGAATGTCATCAAGCGAGATTCCAGGCTGTCTCAGGATAAGCTGATGGGGTACTGAGGACCGGCATCATTGAATGATCTGTGCCCTGATCTCTTCCAGATGGTCGTGGAAGGTGCAAGTGCTCACCAGCTTCCTCAGGCGAGCGTAGAACATGTCTATGGATTCGGTGTCAATTTGCATGGCCTGTCGCAGTTCAAAATGTTCAAAGTCAGGGTTAATTTGTGGGTCAAAATGCCTGTTTAGTGCTCTTACCGCAGCGTTGAAGTGGCCGTCGTTCCCAGTATCTGGCAGCATTTCAAAAAGTTCATATAGCTCCGCCCCCCCATAGCGCATGAGTAGTGACCTTTTGACTGTGCCATCTGCTTCTCTGGTGCCGCAGAAGTGGTGGTTCAGCCGCACTAGCCATGAACGCCACCTGGGTTTAGCTGTGGCCAGGTCAGCCAGTACTCTGAATGGTGGTAGTGGCGTTACTGCTGCATGGACACCTGGACTGGCTGAGCTGGAGTCTGCTGTTGCCCAGTGTTGCTCATTTCAGCTGGTCAGGACTCCTTGACAGGGAATATCTGTGTATCTTCTCCCTTTGACTGTGAAGGGCTTGTAGTAGGTGTGGGGCTTCTGGTGATTCCTCTGTGATTCAGTGTGGTGTTTTCCTTCTTGTTAGTGTCTTTGCATGCTTTCCTTGTCTGTGATTTTATTCTTTATTTCCTTCTTCTTTTTTTATTTCTGGTTCACTTTGTGATTGCCCCTACTTTCTTTCCGAGGGACTGTTCGTGGGCACACAGGGATGGCTCGTGTATCTCCCGAGGACCGCTTGGAGCCAAGTGGTGGAGTGCAGTGCCGCAGGATACCACTGTGACGTGGAGGGTGGCAGGAGACAGGTGCCAACATCCGAGGAGCGGGGCAGGGCTGGCTCCCTGCTGTCTTTGCTCATGTGATGTGGTGGTGGACAGTGTTTTCGGCTCATGTGCGGGGTGCGGCACGGTGACCACCGCGGGCCCAGCAGGGCACGCACGTCCATACTGGCCTCGACGCCAGTTTAGCAGGACAGTTAACCTCGTTGCCTCATGGAGGCCCCTTGACTGCAATGAACACACACACACACACACAGGATCACGGTATTGGCTAAGGTCACAAGTGACCTTATGCCCCTTTATGTAACTCATCTGGCTGCGCCCGGCCCTGGGAGTGACAGAAGTGATTACTTATTGCTTTCTGCCTGCTTGCCTGCCCTTTCCACCCCTGCTGACCGGAGACCGGGGGGTCCACAAGCACCAGCAATCTTCATGGCGCGCAGCTGCCTACGTCCCTGCACTGCGCCAGGAGGTGCTACAAAATCAGCCGCGGGCTCCCGCAGCACGGGACGCGCGCGGGCGTTCCCGGCCCGCGCCAAGCCCGGGCCAAGGGTGGGCCCGTCTGCGCCCGTCAGAGCCTGGAGGAGGCAGGGCTGGGCCCACCCTCTTGGTTCTCCAGCATTTTGCTCTGCATTTAGTCCTTGGAACTTTTACCCACGTAGGACACAATTGAGGGAAGGTTGCGCTAAGATTCTGATCGCCGGACTGTTGCCTTTGCACCCGGGACTGCCACCGCTACCGAAAGGGGGAACTACAATCCCCACAGTGCCCTGCGGCCGGCGCGCCACTAACGACGCTGCCCCCACGCGCCAGGAGGCGCATTCAAACCCCGGAGGCCTCCAGCAGCGCCCGTCATAGCCCGGAGGAGGCCGGGCTGGGCTACCCCCTGATATTCATTGCAAACGGCCGATCGAATTGTCGCTTCCAAATAACATAGGGTACTGTGCCTCCGGCAGAATTTAACTGTGTTCTACCTGTCGGCCCCTTACCATTTGTGGACTTTTATTTTGTCTTTATATAGGACCACTTTCCCTTTTTTGCATTTATAGAATCGTTTGTGGCTGGGATGGGAAAGCGAAAATCAGCAGAGGGTGGGTCAAGGTAAATGTCCGCGTAAAAAGGAAGCAAAAGACAATGAGTCCGATGGCGGGTGGGAGGGGTACTCGACCGCATAAATGACCTCTTGGCTGAATGTGAGGTTCTCCTTGACCCTCCCAGTTCCACTTCCCCGCTCACATCGGCCCTTGGGCATTCTTCATCAAGTACCACACCTCCGCGCCTTATACCAGCTATGTTAAAAAAAGGTGGAGGTAGGAACAAAACATCTGATAAGTCCTCTTTTCCGCATGCTAGGTCTGACTATGGGGTCAGAATTATGCCACCTACCACGTGGATCTGTCTTCGTTTCCTTGTCACAACAGTTTTTCACCATTGTTAGAACAAGTAGACCTAGAGGAGGCTCCTGATAGTTTAGTTAGTGCAGTACAATCAACAAGCTCACCGACTGGTACAACTAGGCTATTGGCTGACACACGCCCAAAAGCGGATGCTCTAGTATCCGATAGGATAGCTATGAATCCCAACAGTGCAGCAGCTAAGCGTATGGTTAGTCCACCTAGTAATTCACCAACTCAAGCTAATGAAGCCATCACACGAAGACCGCTAGCGTCACAAATAATTGACTTAGCCCCGGAAATAAAAAAACGTAAAACAGCTGTAGGCAACCTCGCAGTCTCCCTGAGCAAGGTTCATACTGATGTCCAGAGTATTCAGAATCAATTACAGGCACAATCAGACATACAGAAAGATTCTCAGGGGGCCATAAGCACCATGAGGCAGCCGAAAGGGGTCCATACCAGCTTAAACCCAGGAAGGCTAAGTAGCGATCCCATAGACCGGACCCCTATCATTGCTCGACTCACTAACAGCCATCCCAGTTATGGTAAAGGGGCAGGCCAACCCATGTCAGGTAGAGCAAAGTTTGATAATCTAAGTAATATTGAAAGATCAAGGATAGACCCTGTACGTCACTCAACAAATTACACCCAAGCACCAACTAGCAGATACATGAGCACAGACATAAGGAAGATAATCTATCTAGTTAACATCCCAAAGAACCAATCTACGACACAGACTGAGGACGAGTGCTCTTTAATCAATAAATGCACTCACTGGATACGGAGAGTGAGATGGTGCAGGTCAATCATAAGGGAAGACATAACTGGGGCTAAAAGGTTACCTGATCTGGGAGGACCAAAGGACGCACATAACGTGATAGCGCTCACTCTGACGCACCGTGATTTGGTGGAAAACTTGGTGGCCTTTGATCTGCGCACTGAACATCTGGTTAATACTAAAATACGCTTTAAGTATAACTGCCCAGAATTGCCAGCAGAAATAAATCGATCATCTTGTGCAGTTCTCCAAAATAACGGGTCCCCATTGAATGAGATCGATTGAAGGTCAACCCCGCCCCCAGTAGCCCCCAAGTCCCAGGCCAGTGTCTTAGTACGGGACATAATACACCGTCAGTTGCACCATGTTGAAAACCTCTCAGCAGAGGAAATCACTGTTGAAAATCTGGTGCATGCGATAGATCATTCCGTAAGGCCCGCCGCTCTTATGGTCAAGCCTTTATTGCCCATCAACCGATCACAACGAAGTCTATCGATAGTATCATGGAATATTGCTGCGGTCTAAGGGAGTGTCCCCCGACTGGATTTCCATTGTTGAGGAAAGCGACATATGTATCTTTCAAGAAACATGGTCAGTTGAACCGTACTATCATTTGGGTTATTTAAATTATTATAAACCAGCTACCCAAGGGACGCCCTTCGGGGGGCCTTACAATCTGGGTACGGCAGGACATTGGCCTTACCATAAAACCACTTCAGACGGAGAGCAATGACATTCTTGCCATCCGCCTGCGGTGCGGGACATATGGCGACATCGATATTTATAACATCTATGCTAGAGGGCATAATGGGGGACGTAGGCCGGAAACAATTTCTGGCCTAGATGAGCTCTTACATAACATCTCCTGGTCTTCCTCAATAATATTAGGGGGAGATTTTAACACCATCTTTGAGCCCTTTGATAATGGGGAATTGGATCTAGCTGGGGAGGAGGACGAGCAGTGGGGTATCCCTAACCTGGAAATATCCCCAATTAGAAAATGGACGGAGGCTGCACTACAGATGAAGGCTTTAAGCCTTGAACATGGTCTAAGGGCAGTTAACGGAAGAACAAGATCTGACAAGCAAGGGGCACACACGTTTAGTAATGGCCGTCGTTCAAGCAGGATTGACTATATGTTAATTAGCTTAAAAATCTGGCACACCTTGCAGGATATGGTCGTGATGGATAGAATCGAGAGCGACCATAATCCACTCTGTACAACACTCACACTTAAGGGCCAACAAGAGCAATCACAATTTTCTAATTTTCCCCAGACAGGCGAACTGGCATAGACCAATGACATGCGACATCTTAAATGGCCAATGGTAATTGAACGTCCCGAACATCCTATCCACTATTAACTCAGATCTGGGGAGCATACTCTAACACTGATGCTGTCTTTTCACTGTGACTCCCGTCCATTGAAAGATACAATACTTTTACATAATACCCTTTTTGATAGAATACGCACACACTTTCAAATCCCTTGTCGATCTAGGGTCAAGGGAAGCCAGCAACATCCTCACTGGTATAATAGTGAGTGCAAAAAAGCGCGTACAGCTTTGGGGGGGGCAATAAGATTAGGAGACCAGCTTAGTGTCCAACATTCAAGGAAGCTATACAAGAAGGTGATTTTGTCAGCCAAAAAGGCCTGGGATGAGAAAAGATGGCGGGACCTAAAAGAAGCATGTGAGGAGAGGAACATGCAACGCTTTTGGAGCCTGGTAAAATGGGGTGCGGGTGGCCCAGGCAATCCCCCAAAATCATGTGGAGTCTGCTGTGTGGGTTAATTTTTTCTTCGATCAATACTCAGCAAATGACAAAATGGATTATGACCCTTCTTGGGTTTATTTGAAGTCATCAGATACTGTTTTTAACTTAGCTGATGTAACAATTGCACTGAGCACTGTTACCAGTGGGAGAGCACCAGGCATTGATAAGGTGCCCGCAGATATTTTTCTCCAGGACAAAGCCAAATGGAGCGAGTACATAATGCTTTTAGCAAATGCAATCGCTCATGGAGCTCTGATCCCGGATACCTGGAAAAGGGCAGAGATCATCCCGATTTATAAAAAAGGAGATAAATCCTCACCTGGGAACTACAGGCCAATAAGCCTGATAAAACTCAATCCAGAAAGTCGTAGCTCGACTTGTTTTGGCAAAAATCCAAACCTGGATTGATGACAATGATATTTTGAGCCCTCTCCAGGCCAGCTTCCGGGCCAACATGAGTACTATTGATCAGGTCTTCCGATTCATTTTAATTTATTGGCGGACAGTGACTCTTGGAAAAGGAAGCATTTATGCAGCCTTTGTTGATCTTAAGTCTGCTTTTGTCTTAGTATCACGGCCCAAATTGTGGAGGGTACTGCAGGAACTCGGTCTGCCCCCTGACCTACTTTTCTTAATTGTTCGCCTCCACGAACACAACTATGCCCAAATTAGCTGGGGGGCGCAGGGAAACAAGACCGACCGGTTCCCAGTTGAGATGGGAGTACGCCAGTGTTGCGTTCTAGCGCCTACATTATTCTCACTTTTTATTAACGGCATTGTTAGTTTTTTAGCTTCGTTTTCCATAGATGCCCCAGTTTTAGCAGGTACAAAAATTCCGATATTAATGTTTGCAGACGACATGCTTATATTGTCTAAAACACTGTGTGGGTTAAAGCGTGCGCTGCTACATTTTGAAGAATTTTGCTCATTGCGTGGTCCTAAAGTCAATAGCTCAAAAACAAAGTTTATGACCTTTAACCAACATAGGTCTTTCAAGGGGGGCATGGTTATGGATGGGCAACCCTTGGAGCAGGTTGATGCATTTACTTATCTAGGCATCACTCCTCATAAAGGACTCAGCTGGAGGCCGCATATTGACACCATGGCCTTAAAGCACAGGCAGTTGGCCGGAGCCATGATTAAGGAACACAAAACATCACTGACTAAGCCCCTTACCCCAGCGCTGCAGATCTATAGTTCTAAGATACTGAGCTCAGCTCCGTATGGCGCCGAGTTATGGGGCTTTGAGAAACTGCATCCCCTAGCCGTTTCCGAGAATAAGTTCCTGCGTGGGATTACAAGCCTACCGCAAAGTGCCCCCTTGCTCCCCCTGCGCTATGATTTAGGCAGAAAAGCCATAGTAGATCTTGCAAGACTACGTCCTATTCTCTACTGGCGTAGAATCTGGTGTACCTCAGACTTGGCCATCTTTGCGGAAGGTCTCAAAGACATAATGGAGGCTGACCACTTCCACAAGATTGGTTGGTTATGTGACATCAGATCCTTACTAACCAGTATGGGTATGCCATCATTGTGGAATGATCCTAGTGGCACTGAGTTTCTGCCAAAAAATCTAATCAATGGTTCAGGTGTGGCCTAAAAGGTCCAAAAGCAAAGCGTGACCCAGAGTGGGGCACTTATTATTTCCAGCAAAGAAATTAATTCACTAGGAGCAGGAAAAAGAGAGTCTGTAAAGGGTCATGTAGGTCACAAGATGACAGAAATTTGTTCATAGCAATTTCAGTTTTTATGGTGCTCACACAGTAAGTGAAAGAAAACGTGCTGTGAAAGAGTGGTAGTGAATTTTAAAAGACATCGCATTGACAACAATATGGTAGAACTCCCTAAATGATTTATACAGGTTTTTAGGAGTTCATGTTGTGAAATGGTCGACGACGTTTCGAACCCAAGTATTGGGGTTCATCTTCAGGACAACGGTGAGCTAGTTGAGTTTAACCATGTGTATGGCTGAGTAGTTCCTGGGGTCAGTACTTCAGGATAAATTGGACTTAGGCTGTGCAGCTGGGCAGTACTAAAGTCAACCTGGGCAGCATCAATTTATTTGGTAGGGCGACAGGGCATTGAATGGATGCCTGAAGCCGTGCAGTCTAGAATGTCCTGCTGCTGCTGCTGTAGCTAATGAATGAGGGCCAGCTACAGCAGCAGCAGGACGTTCTAGACTGCACGGCTTCAGGCATCCATTCAATGCCCTGTCGCCCTACCAAATAAATTGATGCTGCCCAGGTTGACTTTAGCACTGCCCAGCTGCACAGCCTAAGTCCAATTTATTTCGCCTGAAGAAACCCATCTGGCTGTTTAAATATACTGCCTACGGGGAGCCCTCGACTCCCGTCCTGAAGTACTGACCCCAGGAACTACTCAGCCATACACATGGTTAAACTCAACTAGCTCACCGTTGTCCTGAAGATGAACCCCAATACTTGGGTTCGAAACGTCGTCGACCATTTCACAACATGAACTCCTAAAACCTGTATAAATCATTTAGGAGTTCTACCATGTTGTTGTCAATGCGATGTCTTTAAAAATTCACTACCACTCTTTCACAGCACGTTTTCTTTCACTTACTGTGTGAGCACCATAAAAACTGAAATTGCTACGAATAAATTTCTGTCATCTTGTGACCTACATGACCCTTTACAGACTCTTTTTTCCTGCTCCCTAGTGAATTAATTTCTTTGCTGGAAATAATAAGTGCCCCACTCTAGGTCACGCTTGCTTTTGGACCTTTTTAGGCCACACCTGAACCATTGTTTTTTATAAATCCATTATCACCCCAGGTTCATATATCGGGGTACCCTTGTCTCCCATCAACCTCAAAAATCTAATCAAGCAAAAGTATTGGGAACTGATCGTGCAAGAAACTAATAGAATGAGTGATGCCACTTCACTGACAGGGAAGTTCTTACAAATCAAATCAAATCCATGTATTGAGAACTACTGGGACGTAATTACCAAGCCACTAGATCGTAAACTGTATTCCCAGTTTAGAGCAGGCTGCTTACCCTTGAAGTCCTTTACAGCTGCATGGTCTACTGCGGCCGACGACAAATGCCCAAATTGCACTGTCATCGAAGAATCATACGCACATGTGCTGTTCATTTGTCCGGCGTACGCTGCACCCCGCAAAGCCTGGTTGGCACCCATCTGTAGGAACATGGGACTCACCTGTCGAGCGTAGCAATGAGAACATTGTGTTCTGATTCATCAGTGTTGTACGCAGTATCAATGGCAAAGTTTTTGAGATGGATGTGGACAATTAGATCTAAGCTTCTTTAGTACATTGATGAATGAAGACTTCCACCACTAATAATAATAAGCTATATTTTAATGCTGGGACTCTTTTTAAACTTTTCACCAATTAGCAGCATTAATGTTGTCTAATAACATTGAGTACATGCTTTTTAATGTGTCTGATTCTCTCTTTTTATTTACATTTTAATATATTGTATTGATTTTTATAGAACTTGAAAATTAGTTTTTATGTGAATTGCTTTAATTACATTTTTGTCGAATAAAGCTTATGTTGACTGACTGACAGATTACTTATTGAAGTAGAGGCCGAGTGGCTCTCTACAGCACCGAAAAATTTGAAAATTTTAATAAACAAGCTGATACTTTTTATTTGGTTTAAACGTGATGTAGCTTAATGATGCCGTAGCAGTTTAGCAAACAAGAGAAACATGCTGCCTTTTAATTCACCAGAAAGCATGTGTGAATAGAAAGGCAGCGCCTCTTTCTCTTATATGCTAAACTGCTACAGTATTTTCATTTTACATCATGTTTGTGGTTTTTATTCAGATAGCCTACTCATTGTTTATCATAATCCTAAACATCAAACAATAAAATCCAAAGAATGATCTTTGCTTCTCCACCCCTTTCGATCAGTCATGTCGGTCCCCCTTTGTGCACTGCACTTCTGGGAGATTGGGACTATGAGCTATGTAAAGCCTCTGAGAAGAACTCAAGTGACGCAACACTACTGATATACTACCATTGTAAGAGTGAGTGACATCATGCCTTAAATCAGCCCAAGCGAGCCGAGCACCTGCCTAGCTCAAACTGGAACAAATTGATGACAGTATCATTTACTTGACTTCCACTCTTCTCCTACGTTCCGAACTTCCTTGTAAATCCTCCCCATCAGGCTGGCACCATGCGCCCCTACTCACAATCCCTTGCCTCTAAGGAGTGTTATTGTGCAGGGAGGTTTCCCTTACTGCACAAAACGATCAAGGTTGCTGTACCATGTAACATGGCTCCGGTGCACCCTCATGGTGAAACTAGGTATTGGTGCGCTAGGTAGCATTCGGTGTGGAAGCCCAGGGAGAGAGCAGGAATGAGACATCTCAAAAAATAAATATTATATTCCTACCCTCTCCCTTTGACGCAGCGTAGCAAGTTGTCTTGCTCCCCTGTACGAAATCTTGATAACTCTGGGCCCTGACCCTGGTGCACTCAGCAGTGTATTGATAAATCCTGGTGTAGTATTATTATTATTATTACATCATGCCCATGCTCCTTTTGGAACAAAGACAGTGGGCGCAACTGCAAGCACTCTCTGATGCTAAAAGTTCATTTATTTTAGTGAGTGGCTTATACTAACATTTAGAAACTCTTGCATGAACATGGTATCACGCTCATAAAAAAAATGTCCTTTTTGACTTTGCAACAGAGGGCACCTTTTATAGTGAATGATTACATTGACATCATTATATATAACTGTATTATATTTATATATACTTACATTACTTGTGAATAATGAATATGCACACCATTAATAACCAGCATAAAATATATTTATTTTTATAAATATAAACACATAATATACACAAGTAATAAATGTGTATTATATACATTTTATATACACAAAATATACACAATGACTACTTATGTATATTATATTTCTGTATTTATGAATGTAATTTGTATATATATATATATATATACAAGTTCGCGTAACAATTACGTGAACTTGACATACATGTGATCATACTGCTTGAAACAAAACTATTTGAATTATTAGAAAACTAAAATATTAATAAAATGTACTCACTGAGCCCTCAACCTCGACACTCAGCAGGTTAAGCAGGTCCTGTTTCCAGTCAAGGACATCTGCCCAGCAGTGCAACAGTTGCTGCTGGGTGCGTGTGATGCCAGTGCAGCGGCGCATACACCGCCACACTCTCCCCCACTCTACGAAAAAGGGGGGGAATATGATCCAATAAGGTCTATCTGTGGGGAGGGATCTATATAATATAGCACAACATTTATATACCCCACATTGCCATCAATCTATCTCCAATCTTTCAACACAACATCCACTTGAATCCAGTGTGTCAAAGAGTTAATCTCATGATTTATTTTCATTCATTTTTTATCAACAAAAAAAAATGTCATTCTACCTTGGTATCTTCATCTGCATTATATATATAATATCAAATTCAATAAATCAAAACACATTCAATTGAAAACATATATACAAAAAAAGAGAAAGAAAAATCATAACAATTACAAACAACGTATTTAACACAATCCAAAGTTCTCATGAAAATTGTGAAGATGTACAATGTTCAAATTATTTTCAGTTCACTACATCTCATGTGTTTCCCCTCTGGGGATGAAAGAACATTTTTCAGATTCCTTCTCTTGTTGTGACCTATGCTTTGTTCTTAGTGACTTATATCTCTGTTTTATATCCACAAGAGGCATATTGCACTTATGTATTGAGGAGGATCTCAAAATTCTTCCCCAGATCTCCTGCCAACGCGTTTCGACCTCTGTGTGGATCGGGGATACATGCGCTTTTATGTCGAGGTCATCATCAGGGCGTAAACTTCAATCTGGAACATACACGATTTATAAGGCAGTTCACATTCGAGATGCGAATCCTTTTCTTTTTCTTCAAAAAAATCTCTTCGGAAATACGGTTCTTTTGTAGATTGGGTTCTCTGCTTGGCAAATTCAGAGAGTTCCGGCCCAACTCGTTTCAGCTCACCCAGTTCCTTGTTGCCGCAACCAGCGTTCACAAATTTGCCAATAAAACAGCAGGGTGATATTTTTGGATACTTTGCACGTTCCCCCCCCATCCCCTGTGTGTGAGTGTGCTATGGGGATTGACTTGTTTGCAAATAAGAGACACGCCTATGATGAAAATAAAGCTGGTTGGGACAGCAATCCAATGGGCTTACGGTGATAGCTTTTCTGAGGCACCTCTTTTCTTTCCCACAATGGCACAACACCTAATAAGAGTTGGTTGGCTTTTAATGTATATACACGTCCCACAAGAACCACATTATGTAACTTGTTGTTACTCTTACAAGAGGTTTTCTGGAAGGGTGTAAATGTTTGATACATACTAAGGGTACAGGAAGAAGTGTTTTATGTTCATATTAACTAGTGTGTGGAAAGGTCAAATTTGATGACTAGGGCTTAAATGAGTATGTAGCGCGAGAGGAGCTGAGGTTGTATCATTAAAAGCCTTAGCCTGTCCCAGAACAGAAACATCTTTCTAAGCATGTGCCTCCAATTTCTTTGCTATATTTCCCAATGTTGTTTTAAACTTCTTATTTCACACCCCCTCGTGCCTTTTTCCACCCCAAACCCTGTCTATAACATTAATGTTAATCCCACTCCTATGTATATTGTCTCTGCTACTACCTTTCCACACTCAGCCTCTTAATTTCCAACTCAAATTTCATGTTGCCGCATTTTACTTCTCACCTCAAATTTCCATCATCTCAAACATACCCTTCTTAATAACATTCCACCTTCTGCTACTTATGTTATGTTAAAAAGAATTTGATATAGCGCTAACGACTCGTCCCCGAAGGGACATCTCGCCTAGCCATGCTAGTTGCCTTTAAATGCAGTCATAGCTCTTACATCTCACACCTAACTCTAACATCTGCCTTTTACCACTCAGCTCACTCACCTACCATTTACCTTTCTTGTTAGGGTGACCAGAGATCTCGGACTTGCCCAGGCAGTGGCATTTTTTCAAGGACTGTCCCGGAACCCCATAGATTTTTGCTACAATTAATACATATTGTGTACAGGACAGAAAAAATGGGCTCTGAAAATGATTACCATGGGCTTTTCGTACTACCACCCTCTCTCTCTTAGAGAAACAAATTAAAGCTTATCTATTCCTGTTTTTTCTTTTGTTTTCTGGCTCTTCTAGTCTTGTTTTACCATTAGATATACGACTACAAGACCCAGAGTGCAATGAGAACCGGATTGAATGAGTTACTTATGTATAATATGCAATAACTTGATGTCCTCTTTCCTTGACTTACCTAATCTTTTGAAATATGCACAAACTTTGACACACCATGAGTGTTTTTTTTTTTTAAATGGTTTGTGAAACGTGTCTGATTCGTTTATGCCGGGGGTTCTGTACTTGAGTTTTTCCAACAATCATGTTGTCCTATTTCTCTGCTTGTGACCATCACGGTTTTCAGTTCTGACAGTATGGTCACCCTCCTCTCTTGTGCACTCCTTCTTTCAACTACTGGCCCCATCCAAAGATTTAATTTCACCAAAATGGCAGAGGAAGAGAAAGTGAAACTTCACATGCCCCTAGTATCCAGGTGACGTCACAGGGCAGAACCGAATTCACACTCTTGACCCATTAATCTGCTTCCTGTTTCCTATAGAGTGACAGCTAGAGAACAAGGAGTTAAACTGACGATAACGATGCAATGTATTTATAGAGCACAACTGTTCTCCAATACTGGGTGCCTTGAAGAGTCTGGGAGAAAAGAGATGCAGAATAAAACAAATTAAAAAAACAGGAACCGACCGAAAAAACGGATTTTGAAGCCTTTTCTGAAAGCAAAGATGATTAGGTTCTGGATGTTGGTGAAGTGGGAGAGCATTGCAAAATTTAGGAGAAAGATGGGGGTGTAAATGGATTGCCTTGGCAGTCAGAACCCCAGCTTTTTGCGAATTGTGTGTTTCCTGCAAAATCTTTGAAGTACCACGATGCTCGCAAATTTTAACAACTCGGTCCAATAAAAAACGGCACAGTGTGAAGCATAAGGTAGTTGTGTTGGCAGGTGAGCAGTGTCTTCTCTTCTCTTCTGCATCAACACATTTGGTTCTTAGGCTGCAAGGCAGGGACAGAGGCAGTGCCAAATTTGTAAAAATCTAAATGCCAGGGCTCACGGTATTCCGCTTCTACCGCACCACCCACAGCTCCTGCCACTGCTACCAAATGGCAGTGCCAGCATTTCCTACTTATTATCACACTTAAACAAGTGTGACATTGTGGACTATTGCAGGTCATCCCAGGCTGTAGGGATGGCCTGGAAGTGCAAGTTGTATCTTTTTTTATTACTAGTGTTGGACTTGGCCTTTTTTTCTGAAATGGTGTTGGTGGTTTTAGGACTCTGGGCACTTTAGCACTGCTGTTCAGTGTAAAGTGTGGGTGCTCTCTGTGATAAATATGGTAAGATTGGTCTACACCGGTTTGGCATATTTAATTTACCTGTCAGTCCCTTGTAAAGTGGTATCTCATATACCCAGGGCTGGTAAATTAAATGCTACTAGTGGGCTTGCAGCGCTGATTGCGCCACCCACCAAAGTAGCCTTTCAAACCTATCCCAGGCCTCTGCCATTGCAGGGCCTGTGCGCGCAGTGTTACTGCCGCTGTCACGTAGCACCTAAAGTGTATGCCATGTCTGTGACCCCCCTTTTACTGCATGTCAGTCACCCCTAAGGTAGGCCCTAGCTAGCCCTATGGGCAGGGTGCATTGTAGGTAAAAGGTAGGACATGTCCCTTAAGTGTGTGACATGTCCTGGTAGTGACAAACAGCCATCTTGGTTTCTCACTACTGTGAGGCTGCCCTCCCATACGAATGCATTGGGGATTCCCTGATAAGTGTTTCAGTGGTAATTCCTTATTTGAGAGGAGCAGCGTGGTCAAGTTTGGTATATTTGGAATAGTGATAATAAATGCTACGCAATGGTATGCGCAGATTTATTATAACTATTTTAGAAATGCCACTTTTAGAAGTTGGCATTTCTGTGTGCTATGTGTCTGCCTGCCTGATGTGGATTGCATGTCTGGCTTTGGAGTGACAGGGACTTTTGAGGTGTGTGTGGCTCCAGGAGGGGCAGGGTGAGTCGGCGCTAGGCTGAATAGGCCATCTGCATTTGGAGTAGTGGGAGGAGTAGTCCCCTGACCCTGAATAGGTCTGTGCCTGCCTATGTGAATGCTGGCTCCGCCCATCTGTGGTGTGTCTGATGACGACCCCCACCTGACAAAGGGGAAGAGGATCCTTGTCAACAAAGTGCTCCAAAACCCCCCAGAACCAGTTTAGGCTGGTTCCCCCAAGCCCTGTGCCAGGGCAGACAAAGCAAATGTGGATATAAATATGGGGGGTGTGATCCCATGAAAATGTTGAGCTGTTCCTGTGCTTACTGGGGGCCTTGCTGCTGCTGGGCTCCAGGAGGAACCGCCACGAGGATAGCTTGGCAAGAGCAGTCAGGCTTATCCTAGAGGCAATGTGTAAAGCGTTTGCGCAACACGCACACACAGCAGCGACACTGGACAAGTAGGGAAGAGGAAGGAACACCTAGGATGCGGGGCAGGGAGGCACACTTACTTGAGGGGAAAGCAGACCTCGAGGGACAGGGAATGAAAACACATTCACACCCATGGAGTGCTGAAAGAAAAAAGAAAAAGATAATTTAACATGGGCAGCAGAAGGGTGTATGTTATCCAATCAAAAAGTTGGTAAAGAAGCTGTGCTCTAGGGGAGGAACAGACACAAGAAAAGAAAGCAAAGTCATCAAATAAGAAACAATCCCATTAGGTTAACAAGAAAGCCAAATCATTAGAAGCAATGGGTGGACCCAAAGCCCCACAGTAATTATTGGTAATGTCCACAATAAATCTTTGAAGAAAAACAGCTGAAAGTGGTCTGTAGGCGATGCCAGTTGATACTGGAAACTGTGGAAGGGAATATGGCACTCCGTATGACATGGAATCATTTGGTAACCATATAGAAACAGCTTCATTTTACTAAAAATCGTGTCTGCCTTCCTTATTGCCGCTTGTGTCAATTTCTTAGTGCCATATGCAGGTCATTCAGCTACTTTTATCATTATTTAAAAAAAAAAATAACTTACGTGTGCACCTTCATCAGAGAACTTGGAGGTCATTGGCCTGTCTCCCCCTCTTTCCTTCAGGTGGTGTGTACAACACATTTCTATGCAGCACATTCCAGAAATGAATTACTAGGATTTATACCTAGTTTACTACCAAAACTGTTCTAAAAGTAATTTTAGAACCTCTGGAAAATTCTCATTTACATGCCGCAAAATTCTAAGTTTTGTGTGATCTCATCATCAGTTCCAGTGGTTTCAAGGTGTCAGCGCTGGACTACAGCAAAATATCAAGAAGGGGTTGGGCCTATATATACATCAGCAAGGTTAGACCACTATGCAGGGCAAGAAGAACACACAATCCCCATGCATAAAAAGGGTTCCCCAGAGGATCCACGTAATTACAGACCAATTAGCTCAATAGATTGCTCTCAAAAGTTCTTTGGCACCATACATTTAAATTGGCTACATTTTTGGATGGAGGAGCATAAAGTTTTAACCCCTTTCCAAGATGGTTTTAGAAAGGGTGTCAGTACTATTGATCAAGTCTTTCGTCTTTTGCTAATTTATTGGAAATTTGTGGTGCTGGGTGAGGGTAGCCCTTACATTGTTTTTGTTGATTTACGTTCAGCTTTTGATATGGTCCAACGATATAATCTCTGGCCAGTTTTATCTAAAATGGGTGTCCCCTCGGATCTTCTGGCTATTTTAATCAGGCTCCACTTGGGAAATTATGCACAAGTGCAGTGCGGAACATCAGGCAACTTATTAGGCCTTCCTAGAAGTACACCTCTAGTCCCCCTGAGAATTGATTTGGGATTAAGGCCTATCTCAGAGGAAGTTGGTCTTATGCCCATTCTTTACTGACGATGGATCTGGGCCATGCCTACACTGTCATCCTATTTGGATGGCTTTAAGGATGTGCTGGGGATTCCAGGGGCAAGTAATATTCCCTGGTTCAAATATGTGAGAGACACCCTAGGTAAGATTGGATGTAGAGATCTGTGGAATTTTACCAGGAAATGCTTGATTAAAACAAGTTACCGCCAGTTTAAACTGGGCCAGATTTTGTCAGCCTCTAAAATAAGTACTATGACTGACCAATTTCTGCAAGTTAAGCTCTCGTATAGCTTCGAAGAGTTTCTAGATGCTATAGAGCCCCCATTAGCTTGCAGACTGTACTTGTAATTTAAGCATGGAACCCTACAAATAGCTACATATACTAGTAAATGTTCTCAAACCATTCATCCCTCGGATTGCCACTGTCCGTCCTGTGGAGCAGAGAAGGAAACTATAGCGCACGTGTTCTTTTTCTGCCCAACTTATTCCCTATCCAGAAAGAAGTGGCTTATACCAATTTGCTGGCCCATGGGCACAAGATCTTATTCTAATACATTCCGAGTACTGAACAATGATGTAAGTTATCTAACTGTATTAGCAGTAACTCAGTGTTTATTGGCAATATGGAGAGTAAGGCAGTGGTGTCTGCAAGATAGGACAATATTAGTCCATAGTGTATAGGTTCTAGTTTTAAGAACTTTGAAAATAAAATGTGCTAGTCCACAGATATAAGCTAATTAATTAATGTGTCTGCTATCAATGTATGTGGCTTAATACACTATCCTTTCTCCTAATTTTATATTTGTATCTTTTTTGTATCTATTATATACAAGTGTTTTATTGTGATTTTTATTGTGTACTTTTATGCCTTATGTATTTGCTGAATAAAGTTATCGATGATGAATTAACAATACTGTCGACTTTTTTTTACAAACCAAATGTTTAGCTCTGTGGTTGCCCAACTGAATTATTGCGATCACTGTTTTATTCAACATCAAATCACAAACATATTGCAAACTTTAAACAACAATCACAAATACTGACCCCACATGTAAACATACATTTGCATGTTCACCATTTGCTAAGTGTATGGGCATTTGATGGCGCCCACGGGATTACTAGCTTGGAATACTAAGATGTAAATATTGACATTTCAAGAATAATGATAGTCCCCGCTTGCAACACGATTTTGGTTGCTTGATTCAAATTATCACCATATGGAAATTTCTCTACATAACATGAAAGTTTGTTTTTAAATTTTTTTGAACAACCATTGAGTGTTTCACAGTTCTGAGCCCTGAGGAGAACCCCTTAAGTGGTGTGGGTTCGAAACGCGTTGTATTTGAACCATAACCAAGGAGTGCTTTAGAGAGGTGATTTTGATGCACAAGGAAGAAGTCAAAACAATGTTTTCTTAGCTCGATCCCTGGTCATCGTCATCTGGGTGAAAAGAGACCTTTTTGCACAGTATGGTTATAGCCCCGTAGGCAGGAGCCTTTGAATCACAAAAAGACATTACAGCTCCTGTTGGGAGTTATATTCCAGATCTGAAAGTGTTGTGTGTTGTTTGTATTGATGTTTTTTGTTGTTGAGTTTGTTATATAATTTGTGACTTTTGATATTGATGTATCAATATTTATTGAGGGGGGTTGTTATTTGAAATTTTGTCAGTTTATGTATGTGATGCAAATTTATGTTTGTATGTGGGGTCAGTATTTGTGATTGTTGTTTACTGTTTGCAATATGTTTTGGATTTGATGTTGAATAAAACAGTGATCGCAATAATTAATTTGGGCAACCACAGAGCTAAACAAACATTTGGTTTGTAAAAAAAAATGTCCTCAGTGTTGGCATTTTATGTTCATCTAGGCTTGGAGGAGCAGCTGCTGCCTCCCCTGAATTACCTTCAGTGCTCTCACCATTGCACGTTAACCTATCCCCTTGACTGCTTACACCCTACAATTAACCCTTGACTCCCATCCAACCCCCTGCTTTTCATTCTCCCGCTGCCCCCATTTGAGCTCTCCTTCCCACTCCCGCCCTTGCCTCTCATCCTGTTCTCTCTTATCTCTTAATATCTTTTTATATCTAATTGCCCACTTTATCTTTTCATTGATCGGCAAAGTTCAAAATCTCCATAAATCAAACATAGGCCACGATGTGACGAGAAATGCATATTACACAGAAACGGAAGGAAAGTTGTTTGATTCATCTATTGGAGAGAAAAAATAGCTTTTATTTAACATAAAAACGTGCCGGTGGGACTGCAGCATTACAGTACGCCTATTTCAATGCAGATTTCTCTCTGCGGGTTTGTCGAGGGTGTTCTGAGATCGTTACATTTGGACAAACTAATGTTTTTTATCTGAACCTGGAAAAATCGAATGTACATGAAAAAAAGCCGATCCAACGTTCTGTGCACTTTCTATTAAGTCCACCAGGGGGAGACACACTCCATATTTTACTATGACGAACTCCCCTCGGTGCCAAGTTGACGGTATTGTTAAGATTGATCGAAGCCTAAATGGAAGCCTGAGCCGGAATTAGTTGCTAATAAGAAGGAGCATGGGCTGTTCATCAGGGGAGGGCTGTGCGATGATTGGGGCCATTGTTTAAACACGGAGGCGTTTGGAAGCGGAAACAAACATGTGCACCTGTCAAAATGCAGCACATTGATTTGTAACTATTTATACCTCACGAAATAAGAGAAATCAATCTTTCCCCGGAGTCAGGAGACCCCTCAAATGCAAGGTAACATGGTGACGTCTCTGTGTTCCATCCGTTATTCTGAAATAACAAGAAATGGAGCAAGATGAATCAAAATGTTGCATTTTGACAGTCAGTGTGTGAATTTATTTTATTTGAACTTTGGTTAAACACCTCATACCACTTTGCAGGCGCCTCTAAGCGCTTTGTGACAGGGTTGCATTCAGGAAAGTGTCAATGATCAGTTTACAACACTGGTGGTCGCAGATGGATGAGTTAGGAGTGCAACCTGTGAAGCTGTTTCCACGATAAGCATATCAGGGCGGGCAGTATCAGTCTGTGGGCAATTTCTCCAGTGACTCAGAATGTAAGGGAGGAATCAAGGTGCCAGATATACGACCATTCCATTCTGCGACTACAAATTGCGACGATTTGCGTCTCGCAATTTGCGACTCGCAATATGGAATGTACAACAGTGTCTCAGACACTGTTTGCGGTTCCTAATGGGGTCGCTAAGAACCCACCTCATTAATATTAATGAGGCAGATTGCAATTTGTGCCCCCTCAGGAATCTCACATATCACAAGGATGGTGGCCTCCTGGGGACAGCAGACCACCATGTCTATGTTTGCTTTTTTACATAAAGCAATTTTTTTTTCAAATGCAGCCCGTTTTCCTCAAAGGAAAATGGGATGCGTTTAAAAGAAAGAAATGAAAAGTTTTCTTTCAATTTTTTAAGTGCCTGCTCTTAAAAAATGTTTTCGCATACATTCACAAAGGGGAAGGGGTCCCTAGGGACCACTTCTACTTTTCTACTGGCTTACCACCTACCTAAAGTAAGTGGTAACTGCCATGTTTTACGACTGCATTTGCAGTTGCAAAACGATTGTACATACCAGTGCAACTTGCTATTAGGAAGGGACGCCCTTGGCAAGCCCCTTCCTAATAGTGACTCGCAAACCCTATTTTGAGAGTCGGTAATAGGTTACCAACTCACAAAATTGGGTTTGTACATACACACAACCCTTTTTAGCGATCACAAATGGACCGGTTTCCCATTTGCAACCGCTAAAAAGGGTCGTACATCTATCCCTTAGTCACAGGCCTAAAAGAAGAGGTAGCTTTCAAGTTCCTTCATAATGTGAAGGGCCTCTTCAGTTCATAGTGTCACAGTATGTCTCAAAGCAGGCTTCTCCAACGAGTATCTTGTGAGCTACTGATAGCTTTCCAGCTACTTCTAAGGATCCATCCTGTGTGCAGCCCAGCCCACTAAATGAGGCCTTTGCTTTGCTGAATTTATATATGTATATCAAAATTGAAAAACGTGTATTCGAGATGAAAATGTGTGCATTTGCAGTAGTCATATGTTGATATTTGGAGAAAAAAGGTCGACTTTGTAAAATATATTTAAAGCTGCTATTTGAGTAATAAATCATTTCATCTGGTGGAGGTATTACACATATTATTACCTTGGTACCTGGGGCTTTACAGCTATGGCTGTTATTTATTACCCATGTAGAGGCGTTCCAAATTGATAAAGCCTTTTCTACATTAGTGGTGGCAACCCTGTCTGAAGCACTGAGGTGATGGCTGCTGCTAATCTTGCACGGGGTGCCACTAATGTAATTTTGTCTGATATGCTGACTATGACAACAGTAATAACAGTAGCTATAGATGATATTCATTGAACAAAAGTAGCTTTTATTACAGAAAAGATTGTAGACCCTGGTCTCAAAGCCACAGCAGACGTCACCAAACAAAGCAACATTGCAGAGTGCCTTTTGTTGAAGATTGTTGGAGTTGTAGCACAGGGAAGAATGCAGTTTCATTTCACCACATTTCCTGGCCCCTCATAAAGTAGGGTAAGGTTGTAGCCCTGAGACCGGTCCCAGGATGCTTGTTTCCGTTCCAGGGAAGACCTGTCTTGACAGTTCGGGCTGGACTGTTCCCATGAGGAACAGGGTCAAGACTGATTTGCATATGGCTGGGTCTGAACTGGGGTGGCGAAGTGAGCTAAAGAACCATGATGGATTCAACCCAGATCTGTGACTGGGGGTGAGTGTTTGAAAAGTTTCAACGCTCCGTTCATGATTTCCTTGTGTTTGCTTTGTTTGCCCTAAGTTGGCAGGGTATGCCCAGACGTGGGTCCCTTGCTCACTTTGCCACTAGATTCAAGCTAGCCTGGCTGATGAGGGGTGTTACCCCAAAACCGGTCCCAGAATGCTTGTTTCCGGTACAGGGAAGAACTGGCTTGGCAGTTCGGGCTGGACTATTGCCATGAGGAATAGGGTCAAGACTGATTTCCATATTGCTGGGTCTGAACTGGGATGGAGAAGTAAGCTAAAGAACAATGATGGATTCCGCCCAGATCTGTGACTGGGGGTGAGTGTCTGAAAAGTTTCAGCGCTCCGTCCATCATCTCCTTTTGTTTGCTTTGTTCGCCCTAAGTTGGCAGGGTATGCCCAGACGTGGGTCCCTTGTTCACTTTGCCACTGGATCCATGCTAGCCTGGCTGATGAGGGGCGTTACCCAAAACAGGTCCCAGGATGCTTGTTTCAGGTCTAGGGAAGACCTGGCTTGGCAGTTTGGGCTGGACTGTTCCCATGAGGACTGATTTGCATATGGCTGAGTCTGAACTGGGGTGGCATGGTGAGCAAAATAACAATGGATTAAACCCAGATCCGTGACTGGGGGTTAGTGTCTGAAAAGTTTCAGATCTCTGTCCATCATCTCCTTCTGTTTGCTAAGGTTGTAGCCCACCATTTGGAGTAGGCAAAATACAAACAAAGTACAAAAAGTGGCGTTATTTCAATTAGTAAAAGAGAAGCTCTTCAGTAATAAAATTGCATTTTGCCTGGAGAACTAAACATACTCGCCCAGTTCCAATGGAGTGGTGGGATGTGCCACAGTCAGAACACTGAGTTTGTTTAGATTTGCCAATTGTGAATCAGGTAGATCGAAATCATCATATGAAATTTTGCTCCACCTTATTCACAGTGGATAGATCTGTCCACACCCGGTAAATTCCGGATGTGGGAGAATACAACCAAGTTTTCCTGTCAATAATTCTGTCTGGAAAAATTGTATGTGGCTGTGGCTGAAGCAGCAGCAAAGCCTCATTCACACTTTTCTTTATGGGGTGGCGGGGCATACGATGTTTCCCCCTGCCAGGAAAAAAAACCTTCCTCCTCTCACCCTCACTCCCCTAAGCTCCTCAATCACCCCCAACAAGTCACAGGTTTTCACCTAAAGTTACCATCTGTGTAGAGCAAGTGGCACATTTATGCATTAAAAGGCAGTAGAATTGGGAATTCTGTGTGGTTTTTGATCGGAAAAATTGGTGTCATTTCATAATTCCCCTTTCCATGGGATTTTACTTGTAACTGCACAGTACTGGTGCTGATTCGCCACATGGTAATGTTAAAATCGCTTGCTATTTTACCATTACCTCAATATAGTGCAACTGGTAATCAGGACCCTAATCTATTGCAATATGTCAGCTGTTTGGAGAATAGATAGATATTTGCTCACCATATACTTTTAATTGGCTGCTACCAATGAACAGATTATTACCAGTGATTTATTTTCCATAGTTGTCGGATATAACCTCATTCCTATCAATTATGAATTTAAACCATTGAGAAACAGCGCATTAGCTACACAGCCCGATTTACTTCCAACCAGTTATGACACCGCATTTAGTTAATTAATGAAACAACAACAAAATTATTGAAATTCATCATTCATCTATTTAATCAGCATTGTCTTTATGAAACTTAAAAAAAAACCTGAACATTCTCTGTGGAGTTAGAGGCTATAGCTATATGAACATTGTACAGGGCTGCAGCAAATTCCTCCAATTCTACAGGTAAAATGTGCCTTATTTTCAAAATGTGCCTTATTTGCTATAAGCTTTATTACAGTAAATCACACAGTATTGTACAATAAATAAAGAGTATACTTGTCATACAAACCCATCCAAATTAAGTATATAATATAAAAAGATACCTAATAGATCATGTATGCTCTGGTATAAATAAACAATTTCAGGGTTTTGGTGACATTTACAAACCACTTGACGTTTGGGCTCTCATTTTTATTATGTCATCAGAACCCCTCAGTGCCATTACTCATCATAGCAGATCATTAAACTAGTATTTATTTTTTACATTTGATATTTAATTAGCCTTGTCCATGGACTGCTTCTCCCCTCACACAGTACTTCACTCATGACGGTAAACAGTCAGAATATTGAGTAGGAAATGTCGACTTGCACTAATATCGAGTGCAAAATATCGTGATACAGAAATATCGACTACCAGAATATCGTGGTCAAGAATATCGAGTTTAAGGCAAGAAATATCGTTTTCCAAAATATTGAAGTTATTACTATCGTTTGCAAAAATATACGGGTCGATTCCGATCTCGGCCGGAAGCGCACCGAATACGATTCGTCCGGAAAAAATACGAGCCCAACGCGTTTTTCCCGACCGATTCGAACAGTCGTCCGAGCGAGCAAGTACGCTGCGTATTACTGCTAAAATTCCGAGCGAGCCGTACGTACCCATTCCATCTCCAGTTCCCCGACCGAGCTGGATCCGGAAACGCAGATTCGAGTCGCACAGAAGTAAATACACAGCACCTTCCGGCCGGACAAGTACGATGGGCAATCCATACGTGTCGAACTGGTCGCTACGTCTGGCACGTCAGAGCATTCGGGAGAGCCGCACATAAGCTCTGATTCGCGCCACAAGACGATCCACGGCTACGAGACGAACAAGCCAGCTACGAGTACGAGTCGAAGCCACGAGAAACCCGAACGAGACGAACCAACCATGAATCCCATCGCGCAGGTCCTACCAATACTCTACATCTATTACCGGAACCGGTATGGACGCGTACGGCGCAGACGGTAAGTCAAACACCCACTACACAAACAAACGACACGTACCCGACATATGTCACACACACATAGGGATGCAGAAATGACGTACACTAGCAACAGCAGAACCATAGGGGCGGGATGGCTATCACCAATGCCATACACACCCATAGGGGCCTGGATGCCTACCACTACCACCACCCCTACTCATGGGTGGCTGGATGCCTACCACTACCACCACCCCTACTCATGGGGGCCTGGATGCCTACCACCACCACCACCCCTACTCAGGGGGGGCTGTATGCCTGTCACTACCACCACGCCTACTCATGGGGGCCTGGATGCCTACCACCACCACCACCCCTACTCAGGGGGGGCTGGATGCCTGTCACTACCACCACCACCCCTACTCATGGGGGCCTGGATGCCTACCACCACCACCACCCCTACTCAGGGGGGGCTGGATGCCTGTCACTACTACCATCCCCACTCATAGGAGAATTGATGCCTACCACTACCACCACCCCTACTCATGGGGGCCTGGATGCCTACCACCACCCCTACTCGGGGGGCTGGATGCCTGTCACTACCACCACCCCTACTCATGGGGGCCTGGATGCCTACCACCACCACCCCTACTCAGGGGGGGCTGGGTGCCTGTCACTACCACCACCCCTACTCATGGGGGCCTGGATGCCTACCACCACCACCACCACCACCACCCCTACTCAGGGGGGCTGGATGCCTGTCACTACCACCACCCCTACTCAGGGGGGGCTGGATGCCTGTCACTACTACCATCCCCACTCATAGGGGAATTGATGCCTACCACTACCTCCACCCCTACTCATGGGGGGCTGGATGCCTACCACTACCACCACCCCTACTCATGGGGGGCTGGATGCCTACCACTACCACCACCCCTACTCATGGGGGGCTGGATGCCTGTCACTACCACCACCCATCTCATGGGGGCCTGGATGCCTACCACCACCACCACCACCCCTACTCAGGGGGGGCTGGATGCCTGTCACTACCACCACCCCTACTCATGGGGGCCTGGATGCCTACCACCACCACCACCCCTACTCAGGGGGGGCTGGATGCCTACCACTACCACCACCCCTACTCATGGGGGCCTGGATGCCTACCACCACCACCCCTACTCAGGGGGGGCTGGATGCCTGTCACTACCACCACCCCATCTCATGGGGGCCTGGATGCCTACCACCACCACCACCACCCCTACTCAGGGGGGGCTGGATGCCTGTCACTACCACCACCCCTACTGATGGGGGCCTGGATGCCTACCACCACCCCTACTCAGTGGGGGCTGGATGCCTGTCACTACCACCACCCCTACTCAGGGGGGGCTGGTTGCCTGTCACTACTACCATCCCCACTCATAGGACGGGTAATGCATGACACAACCAGCATACTCCAACATAAGGAATGTCAGCAAAAGACATCCCCCAACATCATGACAAGAGTGTGTAGTCTGTGTCAAATGCCTACAACACTGAACATGACATTGAACATACAATGTGACCCCCTATCACATGTGTCAC